>JAAAKQ030039729.1:23328-36034 GCA_010016005.3 Zanna intricata
ACAGCATATATATCTGACGCTAATTGTTTTGTTTCATTTAAGGTTAATAAAATGGATATGCTGTTAATTCCAAATTTTTAACAATTTTAAAAATTTCAGATTAATGAAAATACTTTTCATTAAATGCTACAGTGAGTGGAATTATTTTTTACAATAGATTTAGTGTTGAAAATGTTAAGTATCAGAGTGAAAAGTATCTGTACTATTATGAACATTTTATTTTTACTTGCACCGATAAATTTTATCATTCTCAAGAGTTTTTAGAATCCAGAAATGTTTGTTGCATCATTACCAAATGTCGAACAAAATAGTCATACAGGTCAAATTAAATAGGTTTGTTGATAGTTACATTTATATGTGATATTATTATAGATTAAGACATATCTACATAAATATAGATATAATTAAATATATTTTATTTTTTATAAAAATTTATATAAATATTAATATTGTTTCATTATTGAAATTTTTAACTTTGAAGATGCCAACAGTATTAGAAATAAAGTAATATTTTTCATTTAATAACATAATTTAAGGTTACAATACTTTTACATATGGGCACTAAATTAATGAGAAACATATTAATAACATAAAAGATCATAAACAAGTTAAATGGACATCAAAGAAATCTTTAATCAATAATATATTATTTTTTCTCATAATATAAGATTAATTTCCTCATAATAATATATTTTTTCCTCATTTATTTTTCTTTCTGTCTCTTTCTTAGTAAATTACCTTTAACGAAATAATAACTATAAGTAAATTGTTTTATTTTAATGTATTGAGAAACATTATTTACCAAAATGTTCTTTTTTAGGACTTCTCCCTCTTTAATATATTCTTTTGCTTTAGATTCTGTTATAGCACAGTTCGTGACCTTGAGAATAGTAAATCCAAGAGCACCTGTAGAATGTCTTGATAACCCAACCAGTGATTTTAGAAATTCAACTATTAAATTTGGTCTTACCTAAAATTAACAAAAAAAGTAATAAATTTTAATTAATATTATGTAATTAATTTTAATTAATTTACTTAATAAATTTTAAATTATTTTATAAAGGGAATATATATGCAAAAGATAAGTTTTGCAATTCAACATTATTTTTTATAATTTTTTAAAATAATTTCTATCTCATTTCTCCAATCTTTGACACCAGTTTTCAAATAAACTTTGTCATGTTTAATTGAAGATCTGGGCATACTCATCCTCCCTTAGAAGGTCATCATTGCTTGTAAAATGCCTCTCTTTCAGGTTGTTCTTCACTTGGGGAGCAGTGCTACATCATATCAAGCAAAGTCAGGACTGTAGAGCGAGTAGTTTTAACAGTTTATTCCAGTGCTGGCAAAAATGCTTGTAACAAACTTTAAAATGGTGCACTGGAGTGTTATCATAGTGAAGAAACCATGCATCCATCCTTGAGTTTGGTTACAGCTTCTTGAGAACTTAGAAGACTTTAGGCATGGATTCCTTGGTGCACCACTTCCCTGTAACTGTCTTCTGAGTTTCCAACATAACTTGCTCTAAAACTCCTCTCATATTAAAAAATATGGCCACCATTCTCCTCTGTACTGTTCTGGATTTTTGAACAGCCACAGACAGATGTCTCCTCATCTTTGAACAGTCACACTTTTTTCTGTGCCTTCAAAGCATTTTAACTTAAAGGTAATCTCATAGAATGGCAAAAAGCATGAACTGCTGGTGCATTAATGCCTACCTCTATTTGGTGGTAAATCACACCGCCTGACCGTCTCAAGTATTATTCATATTTCATTAATGATTTCCTCAGTCATAGACAAAGAGATCAACCTGAGCTTGGAGCATCCTTAAGGCCAAAATTTCCTCTTTCAGTATCACCTAAATATTGTTTTAAATGAAGAAATCCTATCCAAGCACAGGAGACATTTCCTCTAAACTCTGATCAACACCATGTGAAACGCCCATAAATTTTTTTTCATAGCGCAAATTTGCCTGGTATTCAGTTTTTTGCCAACAATAACATACCTCTTTTCACTAACACAGCTAAAAAGCAACTGACACCAAGACAGAGACTAGAGTGTAGTTGGGACTTGTCTAAAACGCACTAACTTGTAACCAATTTCGATGATCTGTCATACTGCAAAACTTTCCTAATATCCTTTGTAGTATTAATAAATACATTTATTTAAAACATTACTATACATTGAACAAAAAAGTTATGCAGGCATGATTTTTTTCTAACTACTAAAGGTTTATATGAGATGTCCCAAATGTAATTGTGCCCTGAAATAAAAGCAGCTGTATATCAATCAATAAAATATGAGAATAAATATGACCTAACTTGTTGTCAGTAATAAAACTAACAGTTGACTGTTCACAGCTGATTTCTATTTTCATTAATATGAATAAATCTCATGAGATCTTGGGAAAAATTATTGACAAAAAAAATTGGAGCTTGGTGTGTGTTAATCATCATGTAAGTAGATAATAATTTAGTTTTCCAGAATACAATAACTTCGATGTTACTGCAATGAGATCATTTATCCTTTCATCATCCAATTAAATGAAGAAGAAATTGCTGGAACACACTTTCAACATGTCGAAGCAACAATACACGTTACCAGTGTTTCAATAAATTTTCTATGTAAGTTTTCAGGGATAGGTTCATTTCATTTCAAAGTTCCTCTGGTCATTGAAATCTCCAGATTTTACATTTACAGATTTTTTTTATGGAGAGCAATGAAAGGATCTGTTTACAAGAACAAGTCTAATACTTTGGCTGAACTGAAAAATAATATAATTGAATTTGTGAATTTAACTCCTTTGATTCTTCAGTGTGTATTTTCATATGTGTTGAAACATGTTCAGGCATGCCTGAAGGAAATTATGTAATTTAGCGGTTTTATTGCACACCTCTTATAAATAAAAATTCATTGTATAGTTATATCTGTTTCTCTCAGTGTTATTTGAACACAATAAACTAAATTTCTGTGAATGATGATGCAGTTTCATCTGGGATACCTAGTGTAAACATTAAATTGTTACCTAGTATAAACATGGAATTGTTTCATAACTGAAATTTCTAGTATAAAAACTGTTTACAATGCTAGGAATAACCCCATTATTTATGCTTATCAAACTATTTTATAATCTCAAATTAGAAAAATTAATCACAATTTAGAAGTAATCTGTTAATATGACATCCAATATTTCTTACTTACCTCAAATCAGCTGTCAATATATTGTGCTATGAACTCAAAATAAATAAGAAAATAGATTTCTTTATATGTAGAGCCATTTCAGTATGATTGCTCCACATTTTAATGGTATTAAGTAAAAGCAAGAAACCATAATACATTTAGTGTTATCAAAAAATGTCTCATTTGTTATCAAAAGTTGTGAATGAAAATCACAGTAGAATTTTTCTGCAAGTATCACAATTTTTATCTTCTCATTGCGTTTATGAATACTTGATAAAACAAAATATGTTCTAGTTAACATATCATCATTCTATGTAAACTAGTTTATCTTCTGCTCTAAATTCTGTAAAAAAGTTTGACTTAATGAAAACCAAGTATGTTCAAATGATTTAATTTACAAATCAATGAACAATGTTTGTTTAAATAATAATTATATTTATATTAATCTGGCTATCCTGCAAATCATCTTGTTCACTAGTTCAGTATTATTCTAAAGAAGTATGTAACTGATAATCCAACTTCAGTTTTATGTTTAATTCTTGTCTAACCATTTTTAAATTTTAAATTAAAAAAATATTCAAAAAATATGCAATGCGCGTTTAAAAGATACTATACCTTAGGATTTTCTATATCCACTTCACTGAAAATATCTGGAATACCTTTTTTGCTGAATAATATGGAACTAACTATTTCTGGGATATCTTTCATTTCTCTAAATCTCATCTGAAATAACAAACGAAATAAATATAAACCAACCCATAAATAGCTACATATAAATAGAAACTAAATCTATACTACAAATAATTTATAATTATTATTTTTTTTTAATTGATTAATTTTGTTTTTTCTCTCATGTTTTTTTGCAAAGATCTCTACTTCATTATAACTTTCTTTTTTTATAAGATTTAATTACAAAATTTTATGTTAGTGAGTGAAGTGGTAAATATACCTCTTTATAATTTTAAAATAGATATCCTTTCTAAAAGCACTAAAGAATTTAGCAAAGAATTTTTAGCTCAAATTTGTGAAGAGAAAATTCTGATATTTACCCAGCCATAATAGAGATGGGGTAATAGTTTTATATATTACAATTGCTAGTAGATAAAAAAAATAAAAAATTACTTGTAACTAACAAGTGGTTCAAAGATTATGAAAGCGGGAGATATACATGGGTATCCTACAAAGCAGATTATCAGAAAGACCATAACTTAATAGATGAAAGGTATAAGAATGCTTTTAAGAAAGTGCATCAACTGATATCTGTCTGGATTACCAAAGTAGTTATCAGTAGCAATCATGTGCTACATCAGATAAAAATGAGAATTGCCTTAAAGAAGTTGAGAAAGCAAAGGTATTTAAGAAATAGAATTTATAAAAGTTAAAGAAATTGGAAGAAACAGTAGGAAGAAATATAGTTGAGGCAATTAAGTAAAGAGAAAAGAAAAATGAAAGTGAGGATGAGAATAAAAAATGTCGTAGTAAATACAGCAGAGGAAGAAGACTATTATGGGGGAAATACAACCAAGAAACCATGGGTAACAAAAAAGATAATAAAGAAAATGGAAAAAGAGGGTGGTATAAAGCAGGATAAAATGAAAGACTAATGTATTGAAAAATAAACTATGAGTTTTGGGAAACACAAAAAAAACTAGGGAAAGGTAGTTAAAGGAAGAATGCAATGATATTGGAGAATCTAGAAAATAAAGGGCATTACAACATGATGTGTTCAAGAAGGTGAAGAGCATTACAAGGGATATATGGAAAGGGGATGGTAAAATGAGAGAAATTGAGTATAAGGATAGTAAAATGCTTACTGAGGAAAATAAAGTAAGAGAAAGATGGAAGGAATAAGTTAAGGACTGAAATATGACAAGAGAGAAACCTGATGAAATAAACATAGAAAGGGATTAGGAGGTAACTGAAAAAGATAAAGGTCTATTGGTATTAAAGACTGAAAAAACAGAAAGCAATTACAGAAATGAAAATTAAAAATTGATTGGAGCAGATGAAATTGTTATAGAATTTTATAAATCCTTAAAGGAAGGAGTGAAGGAAATAGCTGTACTATCCAACAGAACATATAGTATGGGAGAATGACCTGAAGACATTTTGAAAACATTCATGACAACACCATAGAAAATGAGTGCAAGAAAATGTACAGAACTCAGAACAATAAATTTAATAGCCCATGCCATTAAAATATTGTTAAAAATTCTAAATTGAAGATTGGTAGGAATAATAGAAAAGAATGCAGGAGAGGAACAGTTTAGCTTCAGGAAAGAGAAAAAGTTACCAGAGATGCCAATGGACTGCTAAAGATGTTTAGAGAGAGATGTTTAAAGAGAGGAAGAGAAATAGTTTGTGTTTTACAGATTTAGAGAAGGCATTTCATAGTCAAATGGAAGAAATGATAAAGATTCTTAAAAAAAAAAAAGAAGAAAAACATAGAATAGAAAGATGGAAGGTTAATTAAAGAATTATCTGCAAGACAGAGAGCATGCAATAAAAGGTAAATAAAAATATGAGTGACTAAATAGGTCTAGGTCAAGGTGTTAGGCAAGGATGGCTGCCTCACACTGACACTGTTTAACATTTACGTTCAAGATATGATGAGGAATATATAAGAAGAAAGAGAAAAGGTATAAATATGGAATGGTGAAAAATAAGATGTTTATGTTTTGATGATGGTAAGTTAATTGTAGCTGATGGCATACATATGCTTCAGAAATTCTTTACAGTCTGGAGAAAGAAATGAAAGAATATGGAATGAAAATAAATATAGGAAAAACTAAAGTAATTAAAGTAAATAACAAAGAAAATTTAGTGTAAGGACAAATGAAGGAAGAATAGAAAAAGTAGAAATTTCTGCTATTATTATTTTGGTATTATTTGAGTACTATGGTGACAGAGAACTGGATAATATTCTATCATTAGCAGTTTTACTTTTTGCAATATTTTAAAGAAACAATTTGATCATGATCATCTGATTGCAACATAAACTAATATTATATTCTGTGGAATACAATGAAAATAAATGTGTAAATTACCTTGACCTAACTAAAAAAAAAAAAAAAAAAAAAAACATAAATAAGAAAATATTGTTAGCATAGAAAACTAGACACTTACTCATAATACCTTGAACCACCTGACCTCATAAACTTTTAACATTTATATATATACACACAAATATATACACACATGCATGCGCCTGTATGCACGTACTAAACAGATCCTTTTATCAGGTCACAGAGAACTTTAGAATAATATTAATGCATAGCATATGTAAAATGAAAAATTATAATCATATACTTAAAAAAACCAACTGACAAAGTAACAAAAGTAGTTTGAGCAATAATTTTCAATACGAAGAATAAAACAAAACATATTAGCACATCCAGGACAAATAAAATAAGTCTAAGTTTGTGTGTTTTAACAAACAACACCTTGGGAGTGTTCAAAATAAACTGCTTAACTAAACTCAATAAAGTTTTCATCCTTTAAAATCTGTATTTCTATGGCAGTATCCATTAAATTAACTATTACTTTTAATCTTTACTTGGATTTTTTTTTTTGTGTGTTGTGATCTGAAGTTTTATAGCTCTTAATTAAAACGTAGAATGTTACTTCCTCCACCAATAAAGTTAATGTTTTTTTCGTTTGGTAGTATAATATTTTATAATTGTGCTAATTCATTTACTTCTGTGTAACCATAGTCAATATAGAGTACAACAGTTAAGAGATTAATTAGCTTAATTGATGGGAGTAAGCTATATATTTATGTTGTAATGGTAGATTAAAGAAAAGTTCCTAAACTCTACCCTGCCTTGTGAAATGTGTCTAAAAATAAATACTAAGTACCCCATAGCACTGTAGACTTAAGAGTTGATCAATCATCTTACAGAAACAAATTACAAATTATTTTAAAAGCAAAACAAAAAATAATAATCTAGATATTCTGTGTTTAAATAAAGCTAATGGGCCACCATTTTATTGCTCTTTAATAAGAAAAATAAAAAAAAAAACATGGGAAAGACACAATAAATAGAAAAGGCAAACATCAATAAACTAAATAGAAAAAAAAACAGTATAGATCTTAGACACTTTTTTTTTTTTGTTTATTTAACCTCCAGAACTACTGTTAAGTTATATCTTCAGAGGATGAGATGAATGAATTGTAGCATGTGCGAAAAATGCCATGCCTGACCGGGATTCGAACTTGGGACTCCAGATGAAAAGCCAAGACGCTACCAATTGTGCCATAGAGGCTGGCTAGACACTTTTTGAACATTTCATAAAAGTGTATTCTTGATTAAAAAAAAACTCATCATTGGAAGAATTTCAGTGAGTCAACAATATATAATATAACTAATCATTATAATTGCTGACCATTTTAGATATGAGTAAATATATTTTAATTTTAAGTTTAATTCAGTAAACATAAAAATAATGTTATAATTTTAAAATCTAAAGAAAATTTTAATAATACAAAAAAAATAAATAAAATTTATAATCATTACCGGTACCATTTGCGACTGACAACCACAGTTGTTTGCTAGATAATTTGCTGCCTTTTGCATTATTTCTTTTATTTCTTTGTTGATACGAGGTAATCCTAATGATTTAGATGGTTGGTCAATAAATAAAACTCTAACACGTTTCATATTTACCTGTAAGTAGAAAAAAGTATTTTTTACTATTTTATAATTTGTTATATTTATCAATATAGCATATTAAAATTATTTATTTATACAGAAAACAAGAAAAAAAAAATTACATCTAATAATGGTTACAGATGAACAATAATGAATTTTTGTAGTGTACAAAAAATTGTATGCCTGACTGGAACTCAAATCCGAAAACTCTGGATGAAAGGCAGAGATTCTACTACTCTGCCATGGAGATCAACAGTATAAAATCTGTTCATTTATTTAAACAAAAACAGGCACACTGATGAACTATAACAAATTTTTTAGCATGTGGAAAACAGCATGCCTGACTGGGACTTAAACTAGAAACCTCCAGATAAAAGGGAAAGGTGCTACCACTCCACTACAGAGATATTAATAATAATACATTTGAAAAAATAAAAAAAGGAATTGATTTGTGTTTAAGTGCAAATTTTAATATTATTCTAAATTTACTTTATTGTGACATAGTAAAAATTGAAGAAATTTTTAAACTTTGAAAATTTAAATTATCTGTGATTACAATATAAATCATAAAGTAGACATTAACATTTTACATTATAAGTTATTTTAAAAGTCCTTATCACCAAAAATGAAAGATGTATTATTTCAATTTCCAAAACCGTCTAACAGAGATGGAATTGTTTAATATTTAGAGCATTACATATCCAAAAAGTTGTTTCTTATTATATGAATGATCCCTCAGCAAATTGGTCAAGCAAGGATGGATGGCCTGATCTCTATGGTCTTCAGATTTTATCCCTATTGATTTTTAATTATGAAGTTATCTAGCCACAATTGCTTTTTTGTTCAAATAAGAAATTTGGATAAAAAAAATGGATCACTGAATCTGTCTTGTCAATTACATTGGATTTTCTTTGTCTTTTACGGCAGGGACTATTGTCTGTATTGTCTTGATGTTTGTACATATCAAAATCTACTGAATAATACATATAATACTGAATAGTAGTAGTCTTGGATAGTTCCTCTTCATTTTGAAATATATCTCTTATCTCTGTCATGCTTTTTTTCAAAATATGATTCTTTGAAATCTTACTATTATTTTATTATTTATTTTGAATGAGGTCATATAGTGCGGCCATACGACCTCATTCAAAGGATCATGTCTTTTTTTAAATATCTGCTGTATCAAGTACTTTCTATACATATCTATCATATACACAAAGAAAACTCTATGTACTAAATCAAAAAAATTAATCTATCCCATTTTGTCATAAAAGAACAAATTATTGTATTATATAAACTGCCTCTACCCAATAAAATTTTACTATTAGTATAAGCATGTACTAAATAAGTATGAAAATGATAAAACTCTTGTAAATTTACCCAATGGTTTTTAACTTAATCTTGTGGTGATCTTTGATAGCAATCTCTATTTTTGTTTTTCTAATTAGTTTTAATTTTAGAAAATCTGCCAGATAGTGTTAAACAAATTTATATTTATTATAATTACAACTAAAGTTAAATGTTCAGGTTAAATGTACAGTTAAATGTTCAAATTATGTATATTTGTATACGTCTTGTGATGTTACTTTATTTATAATTTATTTCCATGTTCCCAGATATATTGAAAAATTTATAGATAATTATTTTAATAAGTTTTGAATTATTGTGTTGCTGGTGTACTTAAGTCACTGGAATAAAGTAATACCATGCAGGAACTGAGCTTGATTTAGGCATAAACGTTTGATGTCATAACTACCTTCCTCATCTCGCATACCAAATATTTAATTACTCTTATTTGCAAAGAACATTACATGTTAAACTTTTTAGATAAAAAATTAAGATGTGTAAATAAAAACTAAATTCCTTACTGGTTTTTCAAGTTTAAGGAGAGATCCTTTGTCTTCTGCAAGTACTGACATTAATAAGGGAAGATCTTCTGCGTAACGAGCCAAGAAGCCTACACCTAATATTTTATTATTTTCTTCATCTGCTGCTTCACCATAGTGACCCTCTGCTGATATAACACCTAAACAATTGATTTAAATAATGAGTTTATAAATTATATAAATATTATAAAATAATATTTAATAAGCTGACAATGAATTGCATAACTTTACCATAAAGTTCATTTATATTCTACTATGCAATTCAATAATTTAAAATTATATTTGTATCTTTTTATTGAAAAACAATAATCAAAATTACAAATTCTTTTTCTCCCCACATTTTTATATAAAAATATTTATCTATAATTTGTAATTTAAATTAAAATTAATTTATTTTTCTTTTTTGAAGCTCACAAACTTTGGGAAAGCATTTAGGTAAAATTAATTTGTAAATAATCCTAAGGGTTAATAATAAATTAAAAAAAAACTTTTTAAAATTATTTTTAAAATATATTTTATTGAGAAAAAACACAAAGCGGCAGGCAGTGGGAAGATGTAATAGGATAGGATATTTATCACTTGAACTTTTTGTTTAGTCTGATGTTCTGATTCAGTCCCTTAAGTTTCGCCAAACCTCTGAAAGTATTATTTGTGTTTACTTAAAAGTAATAGTTATATATTTATAACATTAAAAAAATGTTTATAAATTAGTTTTATATAACAATTTTATTAATTATAAAATGTAACGTTATTTTTTTATTTAATCAAAATTAAAATAAAAAAACAAAAACTTGTCAAAAGTAAAGAAAGTCAATCCTGATTTTTTGTTTTGAATATGAGGCCAAACAATTGTCTATGCAATTAGTGACAATTAAGATCAGACCCCTGTCTGGTCTTTAAACTTACTAAAAAAAATTTTAATAAAATAAAGTAGTATATACTAGTACGAGTTATGCAATCATACCAGGTGTTGGCTTGTGTCCAAAGATTCCTGTGAACATAGCTGGAATTTGTAATGAACCAGCAAAATCTGTTCCAAGACCGATAACTGAAGCCCCAGAACTGATCAGTGCAGCCTAAAATGAGATTAAAAACAAGTAAGTCTATTTTACAGCGTAACTTTATTCTACATATTTTGGTTCAATAGAATTTATACTTTTATTGAATTAGAAAATTTTTTGTTAATCATTCATTACAAATTTATGATTGACAACAGATAAGTTCTGATACAAATGCTGATCCAAGATTAATATCCTGGCTTAGAGTTGACTTGTCATTTTGCCAGTTGAGAGTTATCTGTTGATATAAATTTGGTTACAATTTGACTTCGGAAATAAGTTTATAGTTGGTTTTTTTATTATTAATTGTGAAATTACAGATTTTAGCTCTTGTGAAGTATTAAGTATATTCTATCATACTTTCTAATTATAAGAGATCATTCTAATACTTAAATGATATTCATTTTTTGTAATCAGCTTAGAGACTACAACTACTAAACTCATTACAGTTACATAATTACATTAAACAGCTGCTTGACAAGGTTAGAATAGTAAAAGTAATGCTGGAAAGACAGGGAATTGAATCCATCTATAATTCTGTAATAATTATATTTTCAATGCACTAGTAGTCGGCCATTAACTGATGATAATTTAAAATGTTTTTTTTTTTTTTTTTTTTTTTTTATTAATGGTATCATATAAGAATGTTCATATCATAAAAAAACAAAAACCTTGTATGAGCTTTACTAAATCTAATTATTATTAACAAACATTTAAGAATAAAATAAATATTAATGTTATTCCAAACACAATGCAACTTTTTCATGATAACTAACATATCTTTTATTTTTACTTCTGAAAAAGATTGTTTAACTTTAATGACAATTCACAAAAGATACATTTTTACACTACTTTTGGTCTAAATCTTCTTCACAAACAGTTATGTAGTGTTCATTTTGTTTTCTTATGAATTAGAAAATAATAAATAACTTTAAGTATGGAACTTTTCGTTGATTTTTGAGTGTGTTAAAGAAGTATCCCATTGACTTGTTTAAATTTCTTCTATTTTTCTAATACAACTAAATTCATTTTTTAAAAATGGAAACTAAAATTTTTACAACATGTTTTGATTTAACTAATAATTCAAAACATTTTCCCTAAACGCAACTGTTTAGGAAGCTACATTTAATCTCCAGTTGTATCTAACAATATGTCCTATAAGTTTAACCTAACACAACAGAGTTACAACTTTTATGTGTTTGTTATTTTTACAATGGAGTTGTATTTTATATATTTCATTATTTTTCTTTACGTTTAAAAACTGTAAACCTTTTTCATCTTAACAGTTTTACATTTTAAACCGATCGTTCAAATTCTGTATTAACTTCATAATTCTAAAAAAAAAAATCATGCAAAATAATTTGCCAATTTCACTAAATTAAATAGTTCATTTAAAAATTACAACACTGTGGACTTAGGTTCACGTTACAGATTGTTCCATATTATCAAAAGGTATAACTAACTAGTGATCAGATGTAGTTTCTGAGTTGCATTTAGGGAAAAATGTCCAAATAAAAATAGTTTATTGATGTTTTTTAATTCAGTTCCAGTTTGACTGGAATTTTTCATGTCAACATTTATAACACTGTTTATTGTGTATAAACAAAAGTGTGTGTACAGACACTAAAATAAAGAGAATACAATATCCAAAATTAATAGTTCAAATAATGTTTCTCTTCCTTAATCACAAAAAAAATCTGTTGTCTAAATGTGTGTTTTTTTATGTAATACAAAGCTCTAATGCTGATTACATGGAAATTAATTGATTTCTACATCTGAAGTTTGAATATATTGTAACACTGATTATAAGTTTCTTTATACAGGGTGTATCAAAATTGCACAGCAATCTCTTAGAAACGGATTCTATATCTAAAAATAAGAAAAAAGTTTCCAATAAACATATGCCTGAAAACATTTTGTTAGCGAGTTA
>JAAAKQ030039741.1:0-16779 GCA_010016005.3 Zanna intricata
ACACATCATCCTCATTCATCCTCTGAAGTAATACCTTACGGTAGTTCCGGAGGCTAAACAGATAAAGAAAAAAAAAATTATAATACGCAAAATGTTTAAATATCTATCTGTATGAAACACTAGATTAAAATATATATTTTGTAAAAAAAAAAAGAAAAAAAGGTGGTTACGTATTGTCTCTGTCTTCATGTAGATATGTTAATCGTTGAGAAAATTACGTTCTTTAATTGATTTTTCATCGTTCTTGTTTGCACGTGACGCTTTCAAATTTGAGATAGAGCATTTTTAAAAGATGGAAAAGCTTTGTGAATATCAGTAATATGTTGCACATCGATCGATTTGTATGACGTTCCACAACTCGCCGAATAAGACGATCTTTATTTAGGGCATCCGTTATCTGTATAACGGGTTCATTTATATATTGCATATTATGTCAGAATGTGATGTTGCGTAATAAAGAACTAAACAACAGAACGGTGGCCGGTAAAGAGTCGAGAGAACCGCGAAACTACGTCGGTCTGGTAGTGCCAACAACTATGCTAATACACCGACGCCGTGTAAACTGCTGTAATACAGTTCATAGGGATTACTGATTGTGATCCGTTACGTCTTAATATTTTTATATTTACATCGTGACTTTCCTATGAAAAAATTCTACATTACTTCTTACATTTCTTTACCGCTATGTAAAATAGCATTTTATTATAAATGCCAGGCATATTGTGTGTTCTCATACGCACAAATAACAAAGAATTGCGTGTTATTTACGTGGGTATTTTTTTATTAATAATAATAACAAACAAGTAAGAGTTATTTATTTGTTTTTTTATATTGTTTTTAATATTAAGTTGGTTCCTACTTAATTTTACTAGATTTAGACGATTTTTAACACGATTTAAATTTGTATCTAACGTTTTGTTTCTAAATTTGTTTTTTCCTTTATTAATCGACAAAATAGTAGTTAACGTATTAAAAAAAGCTGACAAAACAGTTGTAAGACTTTACCGTCACGCGGCTAAAGCCGCGTTCCAGGAAACTCCTACAACTGTGGCTTGTTTCTGATGCTCAGCTTGCACACACAACTTAATTTAAAATAGTGTTTTATTATTACTATTTTTGTTTTTTTTTAATAAATATTTTTTGGTTAATTTAATTTAGTGACTCTTAAACTAAAGCGCGCGCAGGCATACCGTATTTAATTCATGAGGTATGGCGGTACTGGCAACATTCGGCACTAACAAATGTAATTTCACAACTTTTTTACACGCAATTTCACAAATGTAATTTCGTACAACAAATTTCGTTTGTTCGGTCGGCACACTGGTGTAGCTGCAAGGTTTAACGCACCAGATACTGAGTCAACCGGGCGATAGTGAGACCCGTCCACCAAGTTAGTTTTTTACACTTTCAATATTATTCATTTATTTAATTTTACCGCTCACCTGTAACTTCACAACAGACTACTAAAATCCTTAAATCCTTATCAAATGCGCCTGAGAAAAATGACATTCCTCTACTGTTTCTTCATCCCCTTGACCTTTTAAGTTGAAATTTTAATGTCATCAATGTCCCATTTATACTAGTAATCTGACCAAGTTTGGTCAAAATCGGTCCTGTAGTTCTGGAGATATAAGGTGATTTAGAGGCAAACACATACATACTAATGTTAACATCTGGAAAATTTCCTTCTGGTTTTTTGTTGTTTTTTTTCTTTTTTTGCTTAAGTCACGAAGTCAAATCTAGTGAAAATCACATTGCCCAAATTTGACTGATTACAATACTTTACCTTTTAGAGTTATAGCTGTGCTACAGTGCAGTTCAGATGGAAAGTAAAAAGCATAGTTCTTGAACTTGGTTGGTAGGCTATTTTACTATCGCTTTCTGATGGTTTGGGTGACTGAATGTGATCTTTTTCAGGGTTCTTTGACTAGAGTTTCGGTTTAGCCAATTGTTGAGCTTATAGCTTAAGCGATAATATAATCCAATAAAAAAAAATATATGGTGTTGTTGAATTAGATATTATATTGTTAATTTTAACTTCATCTTTAAAGGAAGCTTTTTTTTAAAAAAAAAGAATAAGATTCCTTAAATAGAGCAAAAAATATTAGTAATATTTTACACCTTTTTTAAAAAATTGTTATTTTGTTGAATATATTAAGAGTTAGCAGGCCCAATTTAATGCAACATGCATTTTGTTTTGTACCCAAGTTTGAGTCTTTTCAAATTCTGGATAGGAAACCTAATTTTGTACAGTCTGAAAGACAACGACCTGAGATTGTACAAGACTACACTTCAATTACATTCATACACATCATCCTCATTGTCTGAAAGACAAAATTGCCATTTCTCTTTTTCCCAGTAAATAAGTAGCTGCTTTGCAAGCTCTAGCGTACGCCAGTGTACCATCAAGTTTCGGACCAGGTGTTTTGAATGACAATCTAAATTAAAGGTAGATATCTCAGTACTCATGTTTTGTTAAGATCTGTTAACACTTTTTTCAAATCAATAGTTATTATGAATTGGCTACCCTTTTTATTTAATTATTTAAATCGATATGTTCAATCGCGTAAAAGAACTTGCAAAAAGTATTTGGAATGTACATAATGAGAGATAAATAAAAATTACTATAAGTGAACTGCTTGTGTAGGAAGTTAAATTAACACTTTATCGTGCATCTAAGTATGTTTATATTTATTATTATAAATTCTTTTTTTTTTTAAATATTGTCTGCTTCAAAGAAATAATAAATTGATTTATTGTCATACATCTCATGCGTACTTTCATTCAACACTAAAAAGTTGTTAGTTTGTTTGCATTAGGATTAATGTTAATAGTAAGAATGTGTTGAGCGGTTATGATAACAAAATGTACTTTATCAACATCTTTGTACTCCGCTGTACTGTGATCTTAATCTGTAGATTATCATTTTTTGTACGTTTATCAGTTAAAATATACAAATCCTTAGAAATAATATTTTAAATTGATATAATAATAAATTTGATGAAATAATGATTTTTAATTGATTCTGGTTTTAAGATTACGTCGTGACAGATTTTTGACGTCAACATACAATGATAAATAAATTACTGATCTTATCAGATTTGAGAAATCTGATTTTTTTTTTTTTTTACAAATAAATATTTGTAAAATAAAAATAAATCAAGTTTTGTTTTATTTCTAAGTTTGAATGATTGGAGAATGTATTATATATCTACCATATTGATTAATACTATTATATTTATTTGTATTATTTTTTTCAGCCATTATGCTATTAGATAGTTTATTTTCACTCAGTACTTTGATAACATTTAAGCTACTACATATTTATAACAATATGTTTCTTCTTGTAAAGGTATTACAGGTATATTCAAAATTACTGTAGTTAATGCCATATCGCTAAGGAAAGTATCGAGTCCATATAAATGATATATGTTTGGTTATAAAGTGTCTTGATGTTTTGTTTCCATAGCTTTATCAGATTGTCAAAATTGATGTAATAGGTAATTTTGTATGTTTACAGAATTCTGTACCTCGGTTTATTATTACTTTATCTCATAGTTGTTAATTCATAATTTATAAATTAAGGCGGTAAATTAACAATGGCTTACTTTCTCTCTGTTTCAGATGATTGTATATTGATACCTCCTCCGCCTAAAATATCAAGACCATCACCGCCTAGTGACGATGATGATGATGACGATAGCGATGATCATAATGATTCGGCTCCTTCGCCACCGACTATATCTGCAAAAAAAGATGTTCATATACCTTCACCGCCTCCGGCCGCTTCAAACGAGTCGAGTCTATCGATCGCCGAAACAAATAAGCTTAGAGCAAAACTTGGACTTAAACCTCTCGATGTATCAACACCGACACCTGTTATTCCTAAAGGTGATGAACAGGCCAAACCGGCTTCTGAACTTATGGGTGGAACAGATATGGGAGAATTTGTTCATAAACCGGCAGGTCGGTATTAAATAATATGTTTTTACTAAATTTAATATATATTTATACAATTAAACGTGCGGTTATTATAATTTTTGAGAAGAGATTCTTTTTGTAAAAGATATTTATTGTCACTTCAAGCCTGTTTGTATTTTCAGGTTCCCATTGTAATTATTAAAACTGTTATATACAATAATTATTTATCTAAACTTTTTTTTTGAAAGGAGAGTACTATGAAATTTATTCTATTTGATTTTAACCAAGTTGTAATGAAATTCAGTGAACTATATTTGTTATTTTCTGTAACAATTATTTTTATACACGATTACTTAAACCAACCAACTTTACAAAACATATTTAATATTTCTCTTCTAATTTCATTTTTTTATGAGCGGTTATGCTGTTAAATAATGTTACGACATAAATTAAAAGTTCAGGTTTATTATTCATATTCAGGTAATTTATTTTATTTGATTATAAATTTCAGGATTATCATTTTTATAATACAGATTTTCAGAAATTGTGAGGTTAAATAAGATTGATTAATTTTTTTTATTTTTGTAGATAACATAGCCCAAAAAGTACAAGTTGAGAAGATAAAAGCGAAGTTGGCAGAAAGAAAAGAGAAGCGATTGATAGAATCCAAGTTATCAAGTGTTAAAAAGTTGGGTGAAGAAAGCGATGATGATGATGTTTCTAAATGGATACTAAAATCTAGAAAGATTCAGGAAGAAAGGGAGAAGGCTGAGAAAAAGGTACTTTTGTTACTATTATCTTTTTTAAGTTTATTCAGTTTAAACTATCAGTTATCCTTTTCATTTGTTTTGAGCTTGTTAAAGCTAACCCTTAACAAGCGAAGTTCAGCTTGCTGCTTTGATAACTTTAAATTGCAAACTAAATCATTAAGTTAATCTTGTTGAATTAAATGAGATTTCTCATCGGATGCAGGAAGAAATTCCTCAACATTCTCTACATATCTGCTTCATTTTCAGATTGTTCTTCTAGCAATGTCAGATTAGATGGTGATACAGGTACTACAGGTAACTCCTCTTTGGTACCAGCTGTAGAGTTGAGGAGTTAAGGATAGATTTGTGTATTTTATGAACTCTCTATTTTTTTAATGAAAATAAGGCTATATTTGTCATACAAAAGTAGCTGTCTCTAGTGGTTCTTAGGTTGCAAACTACTGGTACAGCAAATGGCATGACTCGTCATATCCCTTTTAACCAATTCAATTAGAGTTACATAGCGCGATATGAAATAACATGTGGTGTCCAAATTTTATCTTGATCCCCAAGTGCACAATTGAATTCATTCAGTTGTTTTATTTTTGTTTTTTTTTTCACCTCTGGAACCTTAATAAGATTCCAGATATAACTTATTTTAAGGTATATCTTCAGAGGATGAGATGAATGAATTGTAGCATGTGTGAAAAATGCCATGCCTGACTGGGATTCAAACCTGGGACCTCCAGGTGAAAGGCTGAAATGCTACCACTTGCGCCACGGAGGCCGTAATTATCCAATTGTGAATTACATATTCATGTGTTTATTACTATTGTAATTAACTTTGGTGCTGATAAAAGTCCCATGCTAGAATATCGTGTTCTCCCATAACCAAATTCCATGCTTCCTTTGTAATATTAACAATTATTTTTTGACTTGAGTTTCACATTCTTGATTTTTTTTTTTTTTTTTTAAATCATATCTTTTAACTTAATTGATTAATAAAATACTGTACATTAAGCTTAATTATAAACTTAATGAAAAAAAAAATTAATTTAAAATTTTTGTTCTAAAGAAGAAAATAATTCCGAAGACTTTAAACATTTTAGAATATACTTCTTTCTATTTTAATATTCATATCCATTGTGTTATGTTTACAGAAAGAAAGCCAATTCTGCTTAAAAAACATTCAATACATTATAAATATGAATAGAGTTATAATATATTTTTACATTATCATTAAATTGTGCTGAAGTAATTAATTACATGATGAGTTTATATTTCTAATTATAATGATGTAGACTGTCACCAAATGGCTTCGATGGCACGTGGCACCTTAAAACCTTCTGGTGGCCCTGAAAAGGGTTGTTTTTATCGGCTCATTGTAGTTAAAAAAACCTCATAATAGCCCAGAGGTGATAAAAATTTTTATACGGATTTGAATACTAGATCGTGGATACCAGTGTTCTTTGGTGGTTGGGTTTCAGTTAACCACACTTCTCAGGAGCGGTCGACCTGAGTTTGTACAAGGTATTCACATTCATACACATCATCCTCATTCATCTTCATCCAGATAAAGAGTAATAGCTCAGAGAAGAGCTGTTTGAAGTTTCTGGAATGATGGCCCTGAAAAGGGCTATATTTGCTTTAGCTCTGAGAAGTGCTGTTGGGTCTAGAAGATGGTCTTTGATAAAGTCAACTCTGCTGTGGTCATTGAGCATCTTTCATCGGTGCAGCCGAGGTGGTTCTCCCCAGACAATTCCACACTGGGCTGACACCCACAGGTGCATCCACCGGCCAGGGCAATTGAAGTCCGGGGAGCTGGAGCGGGAAGGTAGCATATGCATTCAGCAGCTCCCTCGGCTAGCTGGCCAGGCCTGCTGCTCCGGCAGGGATGCTGGCATCCGCCAGGTGGTCCCACGTTGAGCCGCCCAGGGAATTTCTTCGATCTTTCCATCTTCTTCTTGGTCATCTCGAGACAGTGCTTGATAATGAATTGAAACTTCATACGAGAGAAGCATCATTTATTCGAGCCTATAGCGGTGAGGCCATAGCACCACTATGGCGGGGGATCTGCTTGATCAGCTAGTTATGTGGTGGGAGTGCCATCTGTATACGTGCATACGTATACTGCACTCCCGCTGACATGCATCCGCCGATTTTGCATTAGACATCTGGTAACAAGACAAAGAAAACTTTACTCGACTCGCTTTCAGAGTAAACATCTGTCAGAACTTTGAGCCTCTGCATACTTATCTCATTTCATATCCAACAATACGCTTTCAAAATGTGATTTCTAACTCTTCATGTTAACAAAACCTTTTTTAAATTTCTATCTTAATGATGAATGGCTTTTTCATCGATCAAAAATTATTTTTCATTAACTGTTAAAATAATATAAGGATTGATGAGTTACATTGCAGTTATTTATTTTAAATTTTATTTTGTTTTTTTTTTCCAGGCAAAAGAATTAGATGATATGGATGCAGTATTTGGGATAGGGGAATTGGTAGAAGAGGATCTAAGAAATGAAAAGAGAGGTTTATATACAAATAAAGATTTAAAAGGAATACGTGTAGAACACGATGTGGTAAGCTGTATTTTTTACGTACATAATTGTTGGTTATGACATTATATTACATATTTGTAGATAATTTTGAAAATCGCATTTGTTGCTCATAATAACAAATTGTATACAAAAATTATACTTCCATTTTGTACACATTGTGGAAATTTATTCAAATTGTTTAGAAATGTGAAATTGAATAAGCATAAATTTTAAATGCTAGATAAAAAGTTTATAAATTCTTTATATAGCTGTAATAAGGAAGGGAAAAATATAATTCAAAATTGTATTACTAATATGAGGAATGATTGCAAATTTCATGCCAATCTCTCGGGAGATGATTCTATAACAAAAAATAAGAAAAAAGTTCATATAAATGTATATCAGAAAATGGTTTATTAGAAAGTTTCGGCTCACAAAACATTTAGCCCTGTTTTCTGCTCCCTCTGTGAAATTAATTTTATAGAAAGCACTTGTCAAAGATGTTGGTTGATAACTCTCCATTTTATTTGACTTATTTGCCATTTTACAGTATAGGAACGATTTCAGCCTTTCTGTATTGCTGTGGCACATGGTTTTCCCAAATCAACTCTATTCTTAGTGGCATCGCCAATGTGAATTAAAAGCTTAGGGAAAATACCATCAATTCCTTCTTCCTCAAATCCATTGTAACAATAAAATCCGCTCTGGTTCTTTCAGCTGTGAGGTGGCTGTTGTCTCATCTTTTCCTCAGGTTGGATAATGTGGAGCTGCAAAAAAGTTTGAAGTTTTCCCCTGTCCATAGGGTGCGCACTGTTGTGTACATTCCAGTAAGGCTTTATTAATTGTGTCAATAGTTTTTTCAGGGGAGTCGGATATCAGTGCCTCAGAAAGAGCTGCGCATCTGTGCACGTTCGGAACTTATCCCAGTCAGCCTTCTTGAAAAACCAGCCCAGAGCCAAGCAGTAGTTGTAAGGTGTCTTGTCTGTAAGTAAATGACGAGAATGCCTGTATGGCCGCGTCTGCTGCCATCATCAAGAACTCTTTATTTTACCAGAAATATGAGGATGGGTGACTACCATATCCGACCTTGACGTTTGACCTGAAAATAACAAGAAAGTTAGAGGCCATTTTCAAAACTATTAATTGGTTACTATCAATCATTTCCTCCAGAGTCTTCCCAGACATGGTGAGTCTTGAATAGCCCCAGCTTGGTGAAGGACTGTTGAAGTCTCTGACAAGAATAGTGGATTGAAACTTCAACCGCTTTAAAAGAGGAGATGTTAACAGGGTTGCCCAGACCAATGAGACTAAAGTGTTTTCCATTTTACCACATCTCGACCTTAATGGTTTCAAGCCTGACATCATCTTCCATTTCATGTAACATTAGGAACTTTGTTTCAATTTTTTTGTAACTCCAATACCAAGAACCAGAGAATATACCAGAGGCAATTTGTCTGGATCTTTCATAGTTGTGATGGCATAACCATTTGTCTGGTAAAACTCAGCAGTTTCTGTGACAATTCCTGCTTCAATGATAAAGAATAAATCCACCTCTAAATGGTAGACTTCTTTTTTTAATTCTAAAAATTTAAACCTGTTAAGATCTCCTGCATGCCAATAAAGAATACAAAGTCTAGTATCACAATTTTTAAAAGTACTGGTTTGTAAAAGCAGCCTTGAATCTTCTTGATGTAGTCAGCACGTTAAAAGGCTAGCCTTGTGTTGATCATTTAGATTATGCAGGGGGCACCTCAAGCAGGCAATCAGCTTCACTTCCCAGCTCACAATATAGTGAGAGTTACTACTAATTTGTCTCTATTGATAGCTTAGTTGATCAGTTTTCTCAGTTGATAGCTTAGTTGATTAGTTTTTTTTTTATGTTTCTCAGAGAAAAAACTGTGCTATTTATGAGACCTGCATTTATTTATCATGAGCTAATCTTGGTCACGAGAGCTTTCTTATAATAATAAGTAAATGAAAAATTGATTAAATTATTTATAATTCAGGTGTTAATATGATATTTCTACTTTTTCAGAATAATTTCATGGAAGGTAAAGAAGTGATACTGACATTAAAAGATAAAGGTGTACTCGATGAATCAAGTGATACACTGGTTAATGTTAACATGATGGATGATGAACATTATAAAAAGGTACGTTATATTTTTTTATGCATTTTTTTATGCTGTATAAAAATAAATATCTATGAAATTATGGAAATGTTTGTTAAGAATACCAAGATGTTATTAGAAAACTTTTATTGGTCGTTAAATATCCACAAAAAGCTTCAGATGTAATATTACCGTAATTTATTAGAGTTTATTGTTCATGGATTTGGTTTTATGCAGTAAAACAATTAATTACATATGTATTCTGCATATTAATGTACTGAAGAAATTTGCTTCTGCGCTTTTTTAAAAATACACTTTTTATATATATTCATACATTTTAAGCAGAAGAATTTTTACTTGCAGTGAATTGTACCATACAGCAATTTAATACATGAAAATTGTTGACATTTAAAGTTGAAAAAAAAATAATGATTAAGCAAGTATGGGAAGAATTTGTAATGGCTGATAGAAAACAGTGTCCTGGAAGGTTTTGTGAGGGAAACAAGATCGACTACAAATGTTAGATAATGAATTTAATGTCAAGGAAGTTTTATAATTGACAGAAGAATATGATGAAGCAAACAAAAACAATTATGCCATATTTATTTAAATAACTCTTTTAAAAATCAGTAGATAAAATTTTCAAAATCATTGAGAAAATCATTTTAGATGAAGACCTCAAAAGTGGTCATAACAAAAAATATAGATAGGAAATAATGATTGCTTTTTTCATCATTTAAAAAAAAAAGAAGATTCTACCAAGCAAAACAAAACAGACCAAACGAGCCTTACAATTTACTGAAAGGATTTTTTGAGAACCTTACAGTTAATTTTGTAAATGGTTTCTCTTCTGTGGTTTTAGTACAGTATAAAAAAATGATGTTTTGGTTGAGCAGTCAATTAAATGTACCTCAATGTATTGCACATTAACTATATATACTCCCATAAGTTCAAAACATTTGGTAATTTGTTAGTTTCTGACCGACTACGGTGGGATAAATCAAATACATATTGAAAAGTGAATTTTTATTTTTTCTCTTAAAATTTGTTATATTTTTTTTAATAGTGATAATTTCTTCCCAAATTTAGAATTGCCGATCGATAAACTTCCCTTTTCCAATAAGCTATCAGTTTCACTGCTTTTTTAAAAATCTCTCTACCTAGAGTTTAAAAGAAATTTTCTCTGGATAGCTTTACCACAAGCTGGTCCAATATCTGGGTTGTGTATTACATTTTCCTTTGGATAGGAAGGTTCACATCATAGTGGATTGTTCTCCACTTTAGGAAGTTAGGATGACAAGGGTCATCAGAGAAAGTTTACCTATTGTCTTTTTACTTAAAAAAAAAGGTTAAAGTAGTTAAACTAGATTTTTGCCAATGGAGAGTCTCTGGGTGCAGATTTTGTAGATTGTATTTCTTATATTATTACCTACAAAATGATTAGCTTAACCACTTATGCATCAAAAATCTTAACTAGAATTCTGTATAGAAGAATTGAGAGGTGAGTGGAAGAAGTAGTAGCAGAAGATCAATTTGGTTTCAGGAAAAGTATTGGAACAAGAGAAGCAATTTTAGTAGTGAGATTAATAGTAGAAGGAAGATTAAAGGAAAACAAACTGACATACATGACATTTATAGATTTAGAAAAGGCATTTGATAACGTAGTCTGAAATAAAATGTAATGTTCAGCATTTTATAAAATTTAAAGTTCAAGTATAGACGAACAGATAACAGAGATAGACGAACAGATGCTAACATTTACCAGAATCAAACTGCTTAATCGAAGAACATAAGAAAGAAGCACTAATAAAAAAGGAAGTCCAATATGTAGCTTTTAATAAAAAAATTTATTGTAATAGTGCAAAACTGACTAGTATGTGTTATATGTTATGAAAGAAAAAGCTTGTTTTTGAATAATTATATCTTAGAAACCCCTCGGAAATATACGAGGTCTATTCAAAAAGTATTTTACCATAGTTTTTAGCGAAATGTATTTAATTGATATGTAAAACTTTGTAGTGTGCACTACTTTTTTTTTCTTCTTTTTTTTGTAGTTTGTTTTCCACATAATGACAGAATGTGTTTAAACATTATTACATACACTTCTACCATTTGCTTGGTGATGGCAGAACAGTTCTTAAGGTTTAGTAGACATTCAAAAACAAAGCTGTCAAGAGTTACACAAATTAAGAAGCGGTATAACTTAACTATTTTGAAAACTAACTTTAGTTAAGAGTGACTGATAAGGCCATCGGCAAGCTGAAATCCAAATATTAACAATGTGCAAAGTTTGATAATGAAAAACCATTGGCTAGCCGTCCAAGAAATAGTTAATGACTTTGAGGTTTTAGTGATATTTTGATACATAAGAATCTTAAATCTTACTTAACAAATGATTTGGGTGTGCACAGAGTGGTTGTGAAATTTGTGTTAAAGCTGTTTTTCCTTGAACTAGAAGATCTGATGTGTGCTAATTCCACCAACATCCTTACTTTAAAGAAAATATTAACTCGTGTTGACTGTTAGGCACCAAGGAACAAAAACAGTCATCGCATTGGAAGTGGAAGTCGCCATTATCCAGCTAGGAAAAAAGCAAAAGTAATGCTGACTGATACTTTTTCTACCAAAGGGATATGAATCATAATTATGGCAAAAAGACCAAAATACTATCTTGAGGTTTTGTTTGCCGACATGAAGATATCGCTGAGAGGGTCAATTTGACTCGATTTGACATTCAGGAGGATATAATGATAACAGCAGCATAGATAAAAGCCTTTCAAAAGAGGAATGTGAAAAATGTTGCCAGCAGTGGAAGGACTAGTTTTTTTTACATGTTTTGATTCAGAAGGGGACTTCTTAGAAGACTAGGATGCTAGGATTGGAAGCCACAAAACCAATAAATGTTTTGTCGATTATAGTCTGATACTTATTTAACAGACTTCGTTGTATTTGTACATTTTTTTTTTTTTTTAATATCTTATTTAAAACTTGTTTCCCATGGAGAAACTGTTAAGGAAACTTGTTTCCTTAAAAACAGTTTTTTAAGGAAATACTAGAGGAATTATGGAAAATTTTACATAAGCATTTCTGAAGGAAACTCTTATTTACTTCTTAACTATTATTCCATGGTTTTTCTGATTTAAATTATAGAACTATGAAAAACTCGTAATGGTATTGTTATAAAAAAAGCATGGTCTGTGCAGAAACAATTTCTACCTTTAGAGCTAAAAAAATCACTTCTATATTAAAATCCGGCATTCTTACCAAGGAAGGCATCATTGGTTTTGAAAATGTAGAGAGCCACATTTTCTTGGAAAAAATACAGCTGTAGTTTTCCATTGCTTTCAGCTGCGCAGTATTCAAAAGATTGAGTGATGTTGCTATGGCCGTTTAAGTTCTTCTGACCTATGCCCTCAACAACTACTGAAAGAGCTGCTCCCCTCTTTCAGGAATCATTCCTTAGTCTGACTCTGAACAGGTACCTCTCCGACATGGTCACACCTTCAGTCCAGCTACTCTGTATCGTTGAGCACGCAAGCCCCCCCTCCCACCATCGGCAAGGTCTCATGATTCATAGAGGGAGCTTTTGAAATGCGGTGTTGTAGGAGAATGTTAAAAATCAGATGGGTGGATAAAGTTACAAATGAAGAGATTTTGCGGAAAATGGATGAAAAGAGATGCATTTGGAAAAATATATTTAAAAGAAGAGACAGACGTATAGGCCACATATGTGGATATAAACATCCTGGAATACTCGCTTTCATATTGGAGGGACAGGTAGATGGGAAAAATTGTGCAGGCAGGCAATGGTTGGAATATGAAAAACAAATTGTAAGGGATGTAGGATGTAGGAGGTATACTGAAATGAAACAACTGGCATTAGATAGGGAATCTTGGAAAGCTGCATCAAACCAGTCAAATGACTGAAGACAAAAAAAATTAAAATCAAACCTTGAGAAAAAATGTACTGATAAAAAACTTTTGCCATACAATCTCTTTATGAAATTAAGAATTGTGAATTGTACTACAAGAGAAAAGGGGTAGTAGCGAAAACTTGTACTTTTTATACATAAGTTTTGATAATTTCTTCAGACAATTTAAATTGAAAGTTGCCAACACTAATGCAGAAAGGGGAATACATTTATACAATATTATTAGGCTCAGTTCTTTCCATCTAGTGGATCAAAATATTTAACTTCAAAGAAAACATTTTATTTTCAGCAGAGAGAATGTATATTTTTTAAATTGTTTTATTCACTACAGATATTTTATAATTATATATTAAACAAATACATGATAATATAAACTATGAAGTTTTATTTCTTATTATAAGTATTTTAATAAAGTGTAAATGTTGTAAGATCTTGCTTGTTAGTGGCATTTACAGATGTGCTGTATTAAAAAATAATTACAAATTTTTAATTTCTTTAAAAATTGTTTTTAATGTAATATCTGTTGAAGTTTGGTTTATGTCTTTTTTCTTCTTTTTTTAAGAAAATTGTAAAAAAAAAAATATATTTAATTGAAATGGTATGTAAAAAGTTTATAATAGTACATATCACATTCATTAATACATTTTACAAAAGTTGACGACTGCATATATTGTATTTTTATTTATCTGGTCTTTGCATTATTAATAGAAAATAAAGGATTCAAAAATAATTTAAAAGACTAAATATAATATATATATACATTAATTTTCTATTTTTTATGATTTTAGAACATTCAAAATCGGAAACAAAATCCATATGGCTATAATGCCCTTAATGATGATGATGATGAAGATATGGATGAAGACAATGGAAAGAAAATATTGAAGAAGTATGATGAAGAAATTGAAGGCGAAAAGAAATCAAGTTTTACTATTGGTATAGTTCTTTTCTATATATATATGTAGATAAAAATTTTTGATTGTGTGATGTAAAGGATCATTGAAAAGCTAATAATTTTGGGCCCTGAAGACTAAATTATATTAAAAATTTTTATCTTAAAAAAAAAAAAATAAAATTTCATGCCAACCAAATTCTTTAATTTATCAACTAAGAAGGAGCATTAGTAGTAACTTGTGTAGTTGGTCTAATGGTAAAACTCATCATCGTAAATCAACTGATTTTGAAATCAAGACTTCTCAAATTTGAATCTTAATAAAGTTCTTTATTTAAATTTGAATACTAGATCAAGGTTACCAGTGGTTCTTTGATGGTTTGGTTTCAATTAACCGCACGTATCGAATATGGTCAGCTTGTATCTGAAGAAGCGACTTGGCTGCCTATTGGCCCTGAATCCGGCATTGGCTTTTTAGAAATTTAGAGATAAATAATAATTAAATTACAGTTTTGTTGTACATCATGTTATGGAATTTTGGTAAAGAACTAACTACGTAAATTGTAGTACTCCTGAAACTGAACTGCTTCAGTTTAAGTTTATAAATCTACTTTACAACTAATCCCATCAGAAAGCTGACATTTTAATTGAAAATGTAATTAAAATTAAGATAAGTAATTTTTTTATATATATACACACACACACAATTTAAAAAATGCAAACTTTCAGAATTACATTGTAATTGAAAAATTTAAAATCACTTAATTTTCATGTTTGAATTAATATGTATGACCCTTTATATATTCATATACATATATGAATCCAGAAATTAAAATAAGTGATTTTCAAAAGTTGTTTAAAAAAAAAATAAATGTAGAAAATTGAAAAATAGAATTCATTTTATAATATATTAAAAATGAATAGGATACATAAAAAAAGTTACGTATGATTCTCAAACATTAGCAAAGTCTTTAGAAATACAAAAAATTCTGTTTTTATATAAAGTATATAAATTTTATAAAGTAACTGCTAAAAACAGTTGACAATGATCAGTATATTCTTAGTAAAAACTAGGGTAATGACAAAAGCACGATGACACCTCATCTCTCCATTTAACTAAAATAGTCATATCTATTTACCACTTAGATCTGTCTGTGTGGTACAACACAGAGACTACTATAGCTTTCGCTTAGATCCGGTGAGAATATAATATATTATTGAAATGAACTAAGAAATTTGAAAAATTAGTTCTGAAAACCGATGAGAAGAGGATTATTAAAAAGAAAGAGTTGTGAAATGGTTTGCACACCTTTAAAAATTTTTGTTATTTAAAAAATAAAATTAAGAAGAATACTGATTAATGCAAAATGTTCATGTATTAAACGTTTCATAGACCGTATATAAAACTTTATAATGTGTGTCTTTCCATATATATATATATACAAAAATAAATCTTTCAAGGTTCATATTATTCCTGTACTGTTAAATTATATTTAAATTGTTTTTAATAAACCACTTAGCACAGTGAGATAAGACATAGCTTACCTTAATTTTTCACGATAGCACTTTCGAGGGATTCTGCATTCTTAATCACAGTTGAAATAATTCGGCGAATAACAGAATTATTTGAATCGTGATTAAGGTTGCAGAATCTTGTGAAAGTGCTTCCATGAAAAATTAAGGTTAAATGTCTTAATATCTAAATATAAACTGATATTTAATTACAATAAATTAAATTCTCCTATAGGACCTTTAATAAAAATGTTAAAACAACACACCTCCATATTTCATACATAAAATATTTAGAATAAAAATTAATCTAATCTAACATAAAAATTGGTTAGTCTTTTAACTTCAATAAAATTTAATTTATTTAAGATTTATTATAACACAAAAATAGTAGGTTATGATATAACTAAAATGTACTCTTGAGTTCAACAAGATAATAGAAATAATAAAAAAATAGATGAAATGAAACTCCAGAATACACTGATGCATTAACCGTTTATAAAATATTCATCTTAACAATTACTAGTGTGAGAATAATTGATATTTAACAAAAGAAGGCTTACCGATGGGATTACATATATCTGCTGTTATGTCTGAGGTACTCATAGAAGATTTTGAGAATAAAATACTTGACAGTATTTGCCGTGATAAATAGACACCAATTATTATTGCATATAAGACATGTGGATGATATTTTAGTCATATATAACCTGACAACAAACATTTGTTTATTTTAAATAAACCTGATAATTACAAAAGAATTTAAATTTTACATACGTAATAGATAATAACAGAAAAATACATTTTTTATATATTGAAATCAAAATAAACATAAACAATATAACAGAATTATCGACTTATATAAAACGTACAACATATATTACAGTGCATTTAAATTTAACCATCTGTGACCGCAAAAAATTTATATTTATAAAACTTATCTAAACTCGAAATAGAAATTTACAAAATAAAAAATAGGAATATTTAATGGTTTTGATGGTGAAATTATAGGAAACAAACAACTTGTGGCAGTCGCAGGACTGGCCGACAGAAGTTATTACTTCTTTTACGAGTTATGGATGTATGTTTTTTTTTTCTTGAAAAAATTCCCCCATTTC
>JAAAKQ030039763.1:0-15472 GCA_010016005.3 Zanna intricata
CTCCGGATGAAAGGCCGAGACGCTACCACTCAGCCACGGAGGTGGGCAAAGTTATTCATGTGATCAAGAAGGAAAAATCAGAGAAGAGTCCTGTCTTTGATTTAATCACAAACAAAATTCTCTTGTATATTCCAAAGCTCTCTTTTATATTTAGACCAAGGGTTGTGTGATCTGGTGCCTATTTAATGGCATTCTCCGGACAAAATACTCCCACCGGAGTGGAAAGTTTCAAAAATACTCATGGTCCCGAAACCCGGCAAACCGGCACATGATGTCGCTTCATACAGGCCAGTAATCCTATAACATATTTTGTAAAAGATGTCCGAAATGTTGTCCCTTTGGATATGGGGCCTGTTTAGTAGCAAAGCCATTCAATTTCTGACTATTAGTTTGGATTCTGTTGTGGGCATTGCACTATCGGGCAAGCACACAGGTTGTAAACGTAATCAGTAAAAGCTTTGAAGAAAAAAAATACTGTTCGACAGTCTTATTAGACATCTAATAGGCCTTTGACAAGGTCTGGACCATGGTCTTTTGTAGAAATTGAAGTTGCACTATTAAATTTTGTAAAAATTGAAATCGACGTTATTCTACGCGGTTACCTAGAAGAAATGTTTTTCTAGTTAAATAGTGTTTTTCTCAAGTGAAATAAAACCAGGAGTTGTCCACATTCTTCGAAATTAAGTCCGAGAGTTCTTTAGGGCTCCGTCTTGGTGCCATATTATACGCCATCTTTACTGCAGACCTTCCCGCAACAGACGAGGTTACTTATTCGTTAAATTATTGATCCTGAAATTCGTGTTTTTTTTTATTTGAACGATCCGTAATATAGTCCTCTCGCTTCCTTTGCGGGTAACACAGTTGTTGTCGCTGTTGATGCCAGCCCATCTAAAACATCGAACAGCCTACAATTTAAGTTGGGTTTAATCTACAGGTGGTTGAATATTGAATACATGGAGAATATACGTTAACTAAATAAAATCGAACCATGTGACATTCAAGATGAGGGAGGTGACTTGCCAACTGGTCCAATTTGATGGCTTTGTAATTCCGCAAACTGTGAGCGTGGGGTACCTAGGTCTACACCTCAACCGTCGACTAACGTAATAAGTTCATAATCGAGAGAAGAGGAGGCAGCTGAGGTACAGTTCAAGGAAATTTTCTGGACAGATGTCCTCAATCATGTTTACCTAATAAGCTAATAACATATTCAACAATTCTAAAAACTGATCTGGACCAATGAAATCCAACTTTCGGGTACTGCGAGGAAGTGTAATGTCGGAATCTTACTGCAGTTTCCAAATAAAATAGCTAGGTGCATAATAGAGGCACTTTAGTTTGCAGAATACAATGAAATACACGAATGTTTAGGTTTATGGAGAGGAAATACAACGTCGTTTCAGTTCAAAATACGAATTGCAACTTAACAACAAAGTGAATCATGTAGCCCTGAACTTCCTAGTAACAGGGGTGACGTTAGAAAATTAAAACGGACAGCTACCTATTCTGGATCTTTGTGACTCTTAAGCATAAGAGTCTTTTAAACATATCTTAAGCTGCGAGTGGTGTACATTACCTCTTCGATTTTTATTTACAAATTTATTGCATATTCTTTTCTTTTTCTTCTCATTGTTTTGGCGTTTTTTTTTTTTTTTGTCTATTTATGACTTCTTTTATTTTGCTTTCTCTTGTTCTACTGTTAGGTGTTAAACAAGAATATACAAGAAAAAGGCCAGATAAGGCATAACGTAAAATGTAATAGAGGCGTTAACTAAATGCTTTATAAAGATAAGAGAAGTTTAAAAGTACCATTACAATAAGTTTTGACAATGGAGTGGTTCCGAAACGTGTCAACATATAACAAAAGAATGAAGCTAAGAATGGTAAACAGTATTCAGGCTCTATATTTTATGATTCATATATACTTTTAAAGTTAGCAATAAATACATAATGTGTTAAAGTAATTTTTATTAAGGCTTTTATTTCATACTACGACAGAAGAAAAAATAAAAATTTTAAAATAATAAAAAATTACATATTTCATTTTTGTCATAAGCGTATATTTTTAATTATATATTCAACAAATAATGTCAATCTGGTTACCAGAAAATGTTTTATAATCGTGTTAGTACATCTTTCTTAATGTTTTTAAAAATATGGAATTATTTTATTATAATAAAAATCAAACCCTCTTTGTATTTTAATTGCAATAACTTCTGACTTTACCTGTAAGTTTTTGCAGTGAAAAAGCTGCGCAAGGTATTGTATAACTTGAACATACAAAAAAAAACCAGTTATGAATTACTTTACCAACCCTTTTTTTTTTTTTTTTATTGAGATTACAATACCACAAAATTGATAATATAATTTTAGTTCAATTTCACGATATATTTTCAACTTTCAAACCATGATATTGAATCCTTATGTTGCTGGTGAAACTAAATGACAATTTAAACTTAAATAAAGTTACTATAAAATTAGATTAAAACCTGTTACAGCCAGTTGCAATAGTATTTATTGGATGAAGTCATGACTAGAATCCTGGCTAATTGATTTCCGGTTCGATTACCCGCAATAGTCTAACATTTTTTCTTCTATTTCTTTATTTCTTTCACATCATCTTCCTTATTTAAAAAAAAAAATATATATATATTTGTATATATATCGCGTATATAAATGTACGCGTATATGTGCGTATATAAATATGTATAAGTCACATATATATATATATGTGTGTGTGGCTTTTATGTGACCGATCACACATTAATCACTCACCTAACCAGCAGATTATTTTGTATATAAAAAGCTGCTGATTGATTAAAACTGTTTACGAAACAAACAAGTGAAAAAAATATTTTAATATACTTTATATTGTATACGATATTTTCATTTTTAATATCCTGGACTAAATTGATAAACAATTAATGTTCTGTATTTCTGATAAGCAGTAAAGTGGTTATTGCTTTTACTCCCTATACTATAACAGATAATGTGTATATAGCTGTGTAGTAATGGCAACAGATGTCACTAGAATTTCATAAATTAATTGTGTTGAAACCAAAGAGCGTAAAACGAACGCAACACTTGATATGAGAGAGACTTTACTGTATTCTGTCTCTTACCGATAAACCTACAAACTACAATCTGTTTCAAGGTTATAAGAAATGTAAAAGGAAGGGAAACTTATTGATGAAAATAAGGGAATGGAGTACGAATGAAAAGAATGGGTGGATGGGTGGTATGAAGGGAAGAGTAAAGTGAGGTAAAGGAAGAGATAGTCGGTTAGAATTTCTCTCTCTTCGCTACGGAAGCCTTTATTGAACATTATTAACAGTATTAACAGTATTATTGTTCTCCTGTTTGAAGATTAAGAATTGAAGTTTAGCAGAATGAAAGAACGGATAAAACGGTAATTTATTTTAAATAACGTTAAAAAAAAAGTTATAGTTAGTTATTACACACCATTAATAGACAGATGTTAATTTTCATTAATAAAAATTAACATGAGAGATTTTAGATATATATTATTAGCTCGGTTACCTGGCGTTGCCCAGGCTCTGTGCAGAGTACAGCGATGAGGCTTCATTTAAATATTTTTATTTTTTGTGTGTATGTAAGAGAAGAAAGAAGTTTAGCAAAAGGCATGACAAGTTTTATTTATTTCAAAGTTTTTACTATAAACTTTGATGGTAAACTACGTTTTTCGTTTGTCCGTCTAGAGCACAGGGAAATAAATTATTTGGTGTGCCGACTTTTGAGCAAACTACATATAACTGGCCGTACGAAAAAAATGGACTTTCCAAGTTAATGCCTACTACAAAAAGTGATTGCTCCGTTTCTCTTGCCCTTGACGTAGAAACTTTACACATTTTTGGTGCGGGCAAAGCTCTCTTTCCTCCTACGTTTTTCTCGTTCTTGACGTAGAAGCTCTGATACATTACTGTAAATGAAGCTTCCGTTATTCAGGAGTTTCCGACGCATGAATGGCTTCTTTCTTTTTTTGTTGCAGAAGTTATCTGATCAATATTCTTTTTTTTCTTTGGCGGTATTCCAATAGGTTTGAAGGATACGGAGTCAAAGTTTCAATGAAAAATTTCCGTGATTAATTACAACATAATTACTTTCCCAATATTATTATTTTTCTACTTCTAATAGTCAGTTTAGTTTTTGAAAATTAAGATAACGATTTTCCTCTTGTATGGAATTGTTACGTGTGCAAAATTTCATCCAATCGGAGTAAAATTGTAGATCTGTATAAAAGACTAACGGACATACAAACGTTCTTCTTTACAAATATACAAACGAGCCATATTTAATAGTTACATAATCTATGGTTAATAATATAAAACATTTGAAAATATACCCATCGTAAACTAATACAAAGAAATATATGTATACATATATAAACACACAAACAACATTCAGTACCAATTTCACAGCAAAACAGAAATAACTCTGCATCTTCAAATAAGCAAACATTAAAAAACGACGGTAGAATAAGTGTCCAAGAAAAATTTGATTCAAAGGATAATGTTTTAGAAAATAAAACGAAATCAGTCATATCAAATAAAACTATTCGCAAAAAAAAAATTGTATATTAAGTTATTGATGACAATGTCGCAAGTTATTATATTCACTGCTTTGGCTGGCAGCTGGCCAGCCAGGCCAGCTTAACCTGAGAATTTGAAATATACGTGAGACGAAGAAGGGGCTAGTTGTAGTTACCGACAACAAAGAGACAATTAAAGTTATTTCTGACTCCCTCGAGGTCGATAAAACCGACATGAAAGTAACCCCTAAAAGAAAGAGGCATCCTCAAGATCATTGTGTATGATCTATGTCTATCTCAGAAGATAATGATTCATTAGGAACAGAACACTCAGACAGCTGAGGAAGTCTTTAAGACTGATTGTCGATTATTATTTAAAACGGGTAGGCACGTGACAGAGCGTTACAATGGTGTATTCGAGATGAGATCTGAATTATTTAAAGGCTTCGTATCTGAGGGCAGGTTGATTATAAACTTATATTCGTATGACATCAAGGAATATATAGATGATCAACATTTTTTCAAGTGCTGCCAGTTTGAATATCCAGCTAAACTGTCTAACATCTGGTGGTAGTGGGCTCCCATTGTGGGGATGAGAGAAATAAATGAGGGGAATGTCCTAAGAAATCGAAGTGCTCAACTTGTGTTAACTGCAGACATCTTTGTAAGGACAATAAGCACTCTGCGAATAAAAAGGATTGTGTTTGTTTTTAGGGGTTTATAATAATGTGTTACAATTCAACATCATTAGATGGTTAAAACTGGGCAATTAAAGGTACAGGTGCTTACATTGTACAGATTTAACTTGGAGATCGCCATACGTAGAGGGTTGGATGTTGTCTTGTTGTAGCCTCCGTATGTTGTGTATTGTAAAATTACCAGATTTTTCTCGTTGGAAAAGATTTTATTTTGGTTCTGATTGCATATCTGCTATATGGTCCAGAAGGGAACTTGACTGTATTCATTCGACAGCTCCCAAACGATTATCATCTTGCCCGTATGGATGCATCTGTAGTTGCAAGTTCATATTTTCTATGTAGAGATCCTGCTGACCGTAATCTTGAAGTCTGGGAAAACATCCTACGATTCTCTGATACCAGTCCAATACTTATTGGTGCGGATGTGAACGCTAAATCACTTTCATGGCATAGTGGATTCACCGATGAAGGCGATGAATTAATTGAGGGCTTTTTAACATGGTCTGCAGTTATATAATGTACCTGATGAGTTGCCCAACTACGCAGGTATAGTAGCTAGGCGTCAGCATATTAGTGGAACGAACATCGACGTTACCGTTGGTAGGTTATTCCTATCAATGTTTGTATATGGAAGATGATTATGACAGCTCAAGCAATCATCAATTGATTTTGTATGAGTTTGCTGAAGTTTTGAGTGAGCGCTACCGATGTCCAATTCAGCAAGGTTGTTTCCTGGACAAGCATGCAGACAAAAAACCTGATTTTATTGATTTCTGACTTCGCTGATTTTCTTTTGACTTCGTGTTTTGTATCGGAGTTCAGATGATCTGGATTTGGAAGATCTGGGAGAAGGGGTTTGTCAGCGGATTTCATTGACGAGTGTTCAGTTCCTCATAGTTAAGGTTGAGAGAGGCTCGCTACATGGTGAAACAGGGAATTGAATGTTATGAAACAGGCTGTCTGTCATTCACGGAGAGCATCTCAGCGTGAATGATCCAGTACAGCGGACGGTCCTGGTTGGCGAATATAGGGATCTTAGATCACGTTATTTACGCAAAGTTCGAACAACGAAGAGGGATTCCTGCCGTTCCTTTGTGCATAAACAAGGGAACAAGGATCCCTGGAGTGTTGTTTCAGACATGTCTGAAATTTTGTATAGACTACTTGACGATTTACTGTCTGATGATATTACCGCATATCATTAGCGGATGTGGCGTGAAGTTTATCAGTTTCATGGGGATGCAGTCAAACTATCTTGTGATAGTCTAGGTAGAGGTGAGGCTTCTGGCTTCGATGGGATAACGGCAAAGCTCTTTGTTCGCTTGATAGAGTTATGTGTGTGGGTTACGCGGTTTTTTTAAATAAATTTTTGTTTAGATAATACTTCCCGGAATTGTAAGAAGGAGATTGTGAATTTAATGCTTAAAGGTGGCGACAAAGATCCCGCTGTTCTTTCGTCAAATAGGACCTTGGCGTTACTACCGTTTATGGATAAGATCTTTGGAAAAGATTCGCATCTTCGTATAAATGAGAGGTTGACCTGGCGCGGTATACTAATGGTTAATCAGTAAGGGTTTCATACCAGAAGGGTACTGAGGAAGCCATAGTTTGTGTAATGAGTGAGGTAAACTCCAGTCGGGAGGAATACGTCCTAGGCATTTTCATGGACATTTCTGGGGAATTTAATAACCTGTGGTGACCTTCTGCTACATACCAATTACGGAACAGACATTGTACCATAAGTTAGTTGCAGGTTATTCAAAGTTTCTTCTGTCATCGGGATGTGCTGCTCCTCAAGGGCAATCATGAAATGGGGAAGACACTGTCCAAGGGTTGTTCACAGGGTAGTGTGTTGGGTCCCTTGTTGTGGGTCGTGGTGTTTGATTCACTTCTGCAGCAGAAGTTGCGCGCGAGTGTCGCATTGCGGCTTATGCTGGTCGAAGGAGGTTCGTGGAGGGAGGTTCAATTCTGAGCCGCTTAAGCATGCAGGATACTGGAACTGTGGGGCCACCCCCACAGTACTCTGTTTAGCCGGGAGAAGACCACGATGATGCTCCTCAAAGGCCGTCTATGAGGCGGCGAGTCTGAGTATTGATGTCAGGTCAACGTATTAGATATATTCAGTTTCAAACGTACCTTGGGGTGTTTCTCGAGAGAAATTTCAGTTTAAGAAACATCTTCAATACGTCGCGGGGAAGGCCTGTGATGCTTTCTTTGGAATTTGGTGTTTGGTGAATCCTGATTGAGGGTCTTAATTTTAAGACTATGAGTATCTTGTGTAAGGGCGTCTGCGAGGCAACTATGATATATGCAGTGCCTGTTTGAACGGGTAGGCTAAAATTTAAAAGCTGTCGGGATATTCTGTTGTGAGCTGAACGCCTTGTATTGCTAACAGTAACGGGTGGTTACCGTACAATTTCATGGTAGGCAATCTTGGTGATCACAGACACGAAACCGATACAGTTTATTGTGTCGAGAGGCAACAGCATTATGTTAGTAAGAAGTCAGGTCAATTAGGAGAAAATAAACAAGATAGAACAACATAGTGTCGTCCAGTGACAAGCCAGATGTGATGAGACAATGTGGGTGTTATAGCATGATCTTTTCCTTAATGTTTTCGATTTGTGGGACACCTCTTGGATGCACCCTAAACAGGTATATAACGCAATTTCTTTCAGGGCATGGTGCTTTTCAAGACAGACTACAAAAATTCGGCCTGATGGATTCTGGTATGTGTTCGAAGTGCAGATTATTGGACAATGTTTATCACATGATATATGAATGTGCTACTTATGACTTAATGCGTGTGGAGATCATATGTTGACTTGGAATTATCGGGTCAACACTTGTTCTCCGTGTTAATTGGAAAAACCGGGCCGAATGGATGATCGTAGAACATTTTATCACATATTTGGCAAAAGAAATGATTGATTTTTCTTCTTTGTGTTTATATTTGGTTTTATTGTTGCTCTGTTTTATGGTTTGCTAAACTGTCGCTATTTTTGTTTTTATTTAGTTAAAGAGTTGTTTGTTTTTCGTTAGTTATATTTTACTGTTATGTTACACTAGTTGTTGTAATGGTTATGTTTTTTTTTTTTAGTGTTTTTGAGTTGCTTTTTATGATTCGTTGTGTGCTGAAGTTATTTCTACTTTTCGGGTAGATCAATTCAAGAGTTCATTTCCTTCGTTGTTAGAAAGTCATTCAGTCTTGTTTGAGACCCGGCTAGATGTGTTTTGATTAGAGTTTATGTAAGTAGTACGCCGATGGGAATGTTGCTTGCAGAATTCGCATTGGTGGCATCCTGGTTGAGGCTAGACTGAATGATATCATTACTGAGGTACTGAAGATGACCTCCGGCAAAGCACATAATGGCTAGGTATGGAGAGGGTGAGGTGGTGACCGAAACCGTCACATAGAGGGTGTTGTCTTCCCCTATGAGGTTAGTTAGGCAGCTGGTTCATATAATATTTTTAATAACTGTCAAATGCCTTGAACTACAAATAAAGTATCAGAATGTTTTAATTAAAAAAAAAAAATGTTGAAATTAAAGATTATTTTAAAACAAATATAACATTATTTTTGTTTCGCTCAATATAGAACTCGGATTCAGATGTCTACTTTTTCAGATATAATAATTGTGATTTTAAAAAGGGAAGCAGCCTGAGTCGAATCGTGGCGACATTTAGAGCCAGGGAGGCAGCCCAACTGCTGAGTATGCCTTGGTCGGGGCACACGCAAGAGTGTCCTGGATCAGGGTACTTCCAAGGGCGCAAGGGAGCCCCTCGAGGTTTGAGATGGTCGTGCACAGGGGGGATGTAGTGGACTCGCAACGCGTACACGACCCTCAGCAGGTTAGGTGTAGGTACGGGATGAGCAATTCCCTGAGTAGGAGCATTTCGACATTCCTCAAGCGGAGGGTCGGAATGTCTTGATGAGCTAGTGGAGACCCCAATGGGGTCTATTTTAAAGGACCCAAGCTTGAGTGTTAGTAGTTTAATCAGTAGTTACCGCACTGAGGAGCGGCTGATGATGTGCGTAACTGTGATTCCAGCCGCTCCTTGAGTACTTAATGATGTAAAAATATATATATATACATGTGAAGCAAATTTTTAATTATATCGATTGATTGATGTAATAATGTAATGTATGTAAAATCATTCTATTTTACAATTAAAATGTTGAAATTTTATGATTATTTATAAAAATAGAACGTTTGAATGGTTTCGATCAACAACGACCTCGAATGCCGACCTCGATTTCTTCGCGCCTAATAAATCAGAATTTTAAAATGAGATAAAAAAAATTATAATTATTATCGATTACTTAACGTAATTTAAGTAAAAAAAAATTATTATAGTAGAAAAACATTAATATTTAACGATAATTTAATAATATATAACATTTATGGGTTTTCGCTGATTGTGGATCTCAAATGCCGATCTCGACTGACTATTAATAAATTTGACGGTTATTTTTAAAAAATTAACAATTTTTTATGGGGTTATTCAATATAGATTTTGGATGCCGGTCTTGACTTCTGCGGACCTAGTAAATGTGAATTTAAATACCAGATTTTAAATTTTATTTCCTGTTTTCAATAAATTAGATTCTGGAAAAAGAACATCCCCTTAATTGAACAATGAATAATCAGGAAAATAGATAGTCAAACAGGAAGTAGATTAATAAAATGAAAAAGTTAAGTATAACACCATTCATAACAAATAAAGAAGAAGAAGGCCAGGTAAAGCATGATGTCAAATAAAAGGAGGGACGTTGACTAAACGCTAAATAAAGATCAACACAAATTTAAAAGTAGCAGTACAATAAGTTTTAACAATTGAGAAATTTCGAAATGCGTCAACATATAATAAAAGAATGAAACTAAAGATGGTAAACAGTATTCAACATAGAAATGAGTAAAAATGAAACAATAATCATTATTTTAATAACATCAATTTTAATGAAGCTTTATTATTAGTAATTTATATGTAATGTTTTAGAAAATTTTATATTAAATAGAAATAACTAGGAGCTGTAATTTTGAAAACAAAATAAACAATTTTTGTAAATGTTTAATTTAAATAAATAAAAAGTAGTTTTGGTCAATCAAAAAACATTCCTTTTGGTACTTTTAAAATGTCTGAATATATATATATGTATATATTGAATGTATATATTAACTTTCTAACAAGTATTTAATATCAAAAATTAAAAGCAAAAAAATTAAACAAAAAAATATCAAAAGCTATTAAATTAAATTGAAAAATATATTGAATTATATAAAAATATTCTAATTCTGATCTTGTAAAGGTTTGGTGGAAAGGTACTTAATACTGTTAATTTAATTTGAAGTATTATCATGAGGAAAGATATCAGAAGACTTCTTAAGTCAAAATGGAGAATATTGACCTGGTTTTCAACCTCCAACAACAGACGATAATATATGATTTAAATTTGTTATGTATGTTAGGTGTCCTGGATATAAAACAATGCTGCCACTAATCAAAGAATTTACTCAAATTATCATTGAGATGTCTACAACTCCTGCAGAAACCTAAACCACTATATATAAAACAAACATTAGGAAGTTTCAAAAGGAGATGAATATATTGGTTCTGTGCGATACAGAAACAGGTTAAAACACCTTGGAGGTGTATGTGTCATATTTGACCATCCACGGAGCCAGTAATTCTCCAACACAATAATACTTGGCCATACAAAGTGAAGTTGAAATAAGAGTATTCCACTACCTTCATACTCACCAGATTTGGTGCAATGCAATTTTTATTTCTTTCCGCAAAGAGTGATTTAAAGGGATTCATTTCACCGTGAATGATGCACTGAAGAACACACCATGGCTCAAGGAAACAATGCCAGTATTCCTCTTTGACAGATTGAGAGAACTGGTTCACTGTTGGAAGAAATATATAGCTGTGAATGCAACTACGTGAAAAAATAAATATAAGTTTTTTTCTTGAAATAAGGTTTTTGTTTGGTTTTGCTCACTATTTATCGATGAAAATTATTCATAAAGAATATGGTGAATTAATTAAAAAAGAAAACTATAGTTCCAGAACAGTTAAAAAGAAACCTTATGCGTTTTTAATGTAAAATAATTCATGATTGACAACTAACTCTTAGTTAGACAATTTTTTAAAACTTTTTAATTTGGTTTTTTAAATATTATTTGAAAATTATATTATAGAATTATTATTAGTGTAATTTAATAGTACAGAATTAGAAAAAAACTAAACGGAAAAAAATAACTTCAAAAGTATAGCTTTTAACAAAATATGAAATTATTTTCTTAAAATTATTAGATTTTGTGATAAAAAACAAAATATTTTTTAAAAAAAATATGTAAATTTCAAATACATTTTATGAATTGTACTTTTTTTCTACAATCAATAAAAATAATACATACTCGTATTTTAAACGATTTTAGTGGTAAAAAAAAATCTAATTTAGTTTGTAATTTTTATAAAAATAAGACATCAGACTACAGACTACAAAAATCTTAGAAAAGTCCCTTTTATGAATAAAAGATGAAACGATAATTTTATGGAACGAAGCCAAATTGAATCCTTATTGTATTTTAAGTAATTAACTTGATTTTGCCAACCTAAATCAATTATAATCTTAGAACAGACTTAAAACATAATGCTTATTTAATGTATTGCATATTTTGATATTATTTTAAATAAAAGAAACGCACTCATTTCCTTTAAAGAATGAACAAATTTAAATATAAATTATTTTCATATTATACATGATGACATTTTTTATTATAATAATATGCTGGCAAGCAGCCATATCCACATTCCTGGCTAAGCCGGGAAAGTTAGGCTAGAGATTCGTTCTCAACAGGCTATTACTGGGAGAAAAATTAAGTGAAATATTATTTTAAGTAATTATGCCAGTAAAGGATTATGTAAAAGAACGATTCTACTCTTTGAGTAAAATTCTAAGATACTAGAAGCACGTTGTATTTCCCCACCCGTTTGACCAGTTGCAAACAAAATTAAATGGTATCAACAACCCGTATTCGGAAATCATCCAACAAAATTTCATAAAAATCTGTTATTACACATTATACATTCAAAATTATTATTCTCAAAGAAAGCAACTTAGATTAAGAGCTATTGTGTCTGTTATGATTTATACACATCGCACCCATTAAAAGATACTAAAACAGGTGGAAAAATCAAAAGTAAAAATGAATGTATTCCTTCAAGATATGAAAGAATACCTTGAAATTTATGGTATAAAAGTACAATATAAAACGGTATTGGGAGTCAAATGTATCTCATCATTTAACACCCAAGTAATAACACAGAACTTAGCCTTTCAAAGATGAAGCAGGGCTTCAATACCCGGCTATTCAAAAAGAGTATTATAGAAAAATGACAAAATCTTGTTTACTATTAAAGTAATTATGTGTATCTTATTGAAAAAGAATGAATAGTTGTATTTTTGATTCCTTAAGATATATAATAATATGTAGATTCATTCCTAAAAATAACCGTCTTGGTCTACGTTTAATGATAAATTATATAAATTAATTAACAAAGTTGAGGTTTGGACAACTTTAAGAAAATGTTTTCAAATTGCGTTTAAAATTTATAATATAATGTGTAGCATTATGCAATGCAGTGTGGAGTAATATATATACATTAATTAACAAAAAAGTATAAAATAATAAAAAAAAAAAGGTATAAAGAAATAAATATGTTAATTAAAATAAATAAGATATATATATAACATTGTAAAACAATTACATATTGCATAGATAATATCAGGAATTGTAGGTATATTATTCCAAAAAAAAAATTCCTCTGTGAGATGAAGAAGTGTATAAAATACCTTGTACCACAACAAAAAAGGATTTATTATGAGTGTGATGCATGCAAAATAACTAATACAAAATATTTTGAATTGTAATACAAAATAACTACATGTGTTGTAATATCAAAGATAGTTTTGCCAGCCTCTGTGGCGTGAGTAGTAGCGTCTTGGCCTTTCATCCGGAGGTTCCAGGTTTGAATCCCAGTCAGGCATGGCATTTTTCACAAACATGGCATGAAAAATGCCATGCCCGACTACCTGCCATTCATGACTACAATTTATTCATCTCATCCTCTGAAGATACACCATAATGGTGGTTCCCGAGGTTAAAAAAAAGATAGTTTTACCAGGTTTTTTTTAAATGTTTCACATTTGTATGGAAGAATCTTGAAAACTCATTCTGACTCTTTGAAGGAACCGAAGAGATATTATATTTCACATGGGAATATACTGTACAAGATTGATATATTGTTCTAAGATATATAGGTACTGTTTCTTCCTTTTTCTTTGACATATTTAATTTCTGTTTACTTTTATGTGCTATCCTACAGCAGGTGACAATTTTCAAGTAACACTGCTGTACTTGAATATATGTAGACATCCTGATGTGTTAGAGAACTGAAGTATAGTTTTATTTAGAACGAACAACATAAAATGGAATTCTATTACTTTATTTTATTAGGTATTCACACGTGACACAATATATTGTGAGGTAATAAGTTTAGAATCTGTATTTACAAACATATTATATACGTATCTTTTTTATTTGAAAACATTCATTCAAATTACATAATATATATACAAGTTATTACTTTTTTCTTTTGGATATTATCCAAGGAGCCAGTTAACATTTTTGCATTTACTCTCTTTACAGTAAAATATATATATATATGTACATATATATATATATATGTACATATATATATATCATAAACAGAATAAGAGCAGATAAATACATTTGAATATTTTGAAATATTTTATTTCATATTTATTTAAATAAAATTAACTAAAAAAAATATTATCATCCTTCAGTGAGTTTCATATTAGATTACAATTTAATTATAATAAAGGAAGACATCTGTCAAACTTAATTATAAATAATTGTGATATTTAAAAAATTTCAAATATTTTGTAAAAATAAAATCAGTTCAAACAAATAAGAAAATAAATATAATAATAATTAATTATATATATATATATATATATATATATATATATATATATATACAAACACACGCACACAAACTGCAATTTTTATAAAAGTAATTAAAAAAACTGACATATTATTCTAGGAAAATATTTCATTTTCCTGCTTTATCCGGTTCCCTTGAAACAATCATAATTCATTGTTTCTCCACGTAAAAGAAATAAATTAATATGTTACTTTAGTTTTATCAAGTCTTTCTTAAAGACTTGATACAAAGTGTTAAGTACAAAGCACCTAAAGTATATAAGACATCACTCAGAATCGCTTTCTCTGGGAGTAATGTTCACTATACAATTCACGATGGGTTTATAATCTTTATCGGCAACCATACATTTGGCCTGATGATGAAGACAAAGGGAAAGTACTTAATCCTTACTTTACCTAGTAAGCTTCACACAAATTATTTTTATATTAGGGTTGGTTGTCATTTTCAGGCATGGATTGTGCTTAAGATATGGCAAACATTATTAAAAAAATAACTTAATGATTAGTAATTTTTTTAAACAGTCGTTTTTGCTAAAAGTTACATTATATACAAAAGTTTCTTCTTAAAATAAATGACATGGAAAAATCTTCTAAAACATATAGTGTATGCAAATAAATATAGTTGTTTTTATTGATATACGTGTGTATATGCATGAGTGAGTGTTCTGGGGAATGAGGAATTTTTTAATGCATTAGTATATTACTCAAAATTAAAAATAGATGACAATAAACATAAAAACAAATGCAATGGTACAAACTAATTCAATGCAAAGTGGTATTGTTTTCTTTCTTTTTTTACAAAAGCACATGTAAACCAGTGTGATTTTGTATAAATGTATATATAAACAAATAAAAAAAGAGTAAATGCAGTAGGTGGTTGTATTAAAATAATCCTTTTGTCAGAATGTTTTTAATCAATAACTCATTGCTACTGACAATGTGGAACAGTGACAAATTGAAAAAAGAGAATGTTCCCAATGTATGAAAGTAAAATCAAAACTATTTAACATCAATGAACCACATTAATGTATACCATAAAAGTTGTAGATAAATATCATGTAATGGTTCATGATCCTTTTTAATCAATACGTTATTATTCTTGAACTTTAACTAACTTGATAATCACATAATGCTATATCAATTATTTGAAAAAACTTAAAAAATTCATAAATAATATATATATATAT
>JAAAKQ030039785.1:1786-12184 GCA_010016005.3 Zanna intricata
ATTTTAGCTTTGTGTATTTTATAATTTAACAGGTAAAACAAAGTAATTACATAAAAAACTAAATTGAAATATATATACTTTAGAAACATTTAAAACAAATTTATTGTATAGATTGACAACACTAACAGCTGGTAGAAAGTGTAGTGTTCTACTGTTTCAATTTTTTAACAAGGAATATGCCGATATAATTTTTGTTTATGGATTTTTTAACAGAAATTCTTAAGCTGCTCGACCTGAATGTCAGGAAAGATTTCCAGTAAGGCATATTCCAAATACAAAAACATGAAACAATCCATTTACAAGTGAAACGGTCATTTCCAACATGTTTGTTTTCTCTTGAACACCACGTAAATCATTGGATTAATGATGAACAATGTGTGATTCAGCATATTTAGTGTAATCCAGGATTAACACAAGGAGAATTTCATATCGCACTAGTCTATCAAAAAACAAAGTGTGGAAAAATATCCTAATCCTTTCTGTCTGCAGAAGGTTCAAAATTTATGGTCAACAGATTACCCTCGGCAGTTAAACTTGTGTCATTGGTTTCTAGATAAAGCTGATAAGATAAATTCCATTTTATTTATTGATAAAGTCACTTTTATAAGAAATGGAGTCTTCAATTCTAAAAAGAGTCATTTATGGGGCAAAGACAATCCACACTTATTATGGAAACTAGTTTTCAACATAGATTTCACATAGGTTGGTGTGGCATTATTTATGATAAAATTCTACGACTGTTTGTTTTCAATTAAAACCTTGCAGGAGATTCTCATACATTCATTTCTTTAAAAATAATTTTCCGGCATTTTGGAGGATGTACCTTGTGACTATCATAAATTTTGGATAAGGTTTTTTAAAATTTAAGTAAATTTTTTTATTTTGAATAATTTCTTTGTCTTCAAAATGTTATTTTAGTACAGTACATATTTTTATAATAATAATTAAATAAATTCATTTTGTCAGTGTAATAAGTTTTAAAACAAAACAATTTAAGTGTTATCCAGTTTTTCTACAGACTCCTTTCTAAAAATAGAATTACATAGTTGTATGACGTCATGCTTTCCACGGGAATAAATTTTTTGTACCTGTAATGCTGCATTTGTGTGTGTATACACAAGCTCACATGGACAGAGTGTTAGACAGGAAAGTGGTAAGGGCTGGATGTTAGGACAAAGAAAAACGCTTCTTCCGTCTTGAGACCAGGTGGCGATAACATTGTATCTGCATTCTGTTGTAATGTTGAAAAAATACAAAGTATAATGTAAAATGGACAGATTTGATTACTATGAAGAAATTTCTTTTGTTCAGGTAAAGAATTTTCTTTTTATAATACAGGCCTCTGCAAATTTAAATTACATCGGATCTGCTAAGACAAGTTCAAAACTTGATTAACGATTAAAAACTATTTCCAAGAAAAAGTAAATTTAGTAAACTGCGTTAGACTCTGTATTTAGTATTAATATCTATAGATTGGCCAATACCAAACTTAAAAAGTATGTACTGCATGAAAATTAATGTATATACTGTATATAATTGATGTATGTATTAATGTAAGAGTATTTAGTTATAATATATTGAGGGACTCATGTTACCATTATGACAATATTAAGAAATAACAAATATTATCTGTTGAAACATAGTCCAGTACATCATTTCGCAGTTCCTGAACAAGTAATTAAAATTTTCTTTGATATATTCTTTTTATTTTTAAAAATTCTGTTTTGGTATAATAAGAACCACACCCTACAGCTTACAACCTTTAAAAATTAGATTGCAGATGATTTTCCAGCATGATGGTGCAATGCCACATTTTTCTTAAACACCTGACCTAACGCCACTACATTATGAAAATTATCCATATGAAAATAATATACCAATAAAAAGTTAATACTAAAGAAAAGTTACTCCTTAAAATATGAAATGCTATTGAATTTACATGAAATGATCTTGAGTTGATATTGAAAGACACAGGAATTATTTTATGTCGTGCAGTATGCTGTGTACATTGTGAAGGAGGGAATTTTAAATTACTGTAACATAGATTTATTCTGTTACCAATTATCATTTCATGTATTTTATTTTTTTGTTTTATATATTAAAAATAATGTTTATTAGTTACAGAATGAATAATAAGATTTTCTGTCTATTTCTTTCATCTGTTTTGCTTCAATTAAAAAACCAATTTTTAAAAGTTTTTATTTACTTTTTATTGTATTAACTTTAATTTTCTCAGAATTAAATTCGGGTTTTGTTACTAAATCTTTCGCATTTATTATTTATTTAACAAAGCTATTTTACTATAAACCTAAGAATAAAAAAAAAAACTAGCTTTTTGACACCAAATTTTGTTTTACACTGGATATTTTAAAAATGACTGAGTTACAGGTCTAGGACCTGTTTTATCCTATTTTACAGCTCAAATTACATAAGAAACCACCAACTTTACTCCTTATTTTGGGTCCAAAAAATTGCAGTAGGGCTTCATTTTATTAGAACTGAAATCCAGGTGAAATCTTTTGATAGCCGTAAGTAAAAAACAAAGCACTTCAAACCTATGTTTATATGAATGTTCATTATTTTCACCTGTAGAACATGTCCTGAAAGTTTCTCAACTTTCACCTATTATACAGGTGTAGGTCACCTGTATAATAAAGGATTAAAAGACTAAGTAAGAAAAATGATTACACATTGATTTTATGAATAAATTATATGAAAAACATATAAAAATAAAAACATATTAATATAAATTTAAAAACTACACAAAAAACTTAAAGATAAGTTAGATTTTTTGTGTAGTTTAGTTTAACTTCACTAGATTTTTCTTTTAATACAGAATTCTAATTGAATAATCAAAAGAATATAACATTATTTTTAATTGGATGTAAAGGTACAATTACAAATAATAATACTGGGTGAAATAATAAATATTTCACCCAGTCATTATTATTAAGTATAAAAGAATAATTATATTATCTTCAGCCTTTAAACCTAATAAACAAAGGAAAAAAAAATTAACAAAGATTTTTATAAACAAAAGACAATGACAAATGATTTTGACAATGTATCTGTATAATCACCTAGTACCAGTGGGTTTAGGTTTATGTCTTACTAAACAAATGTACACTATCATTTAAATTCAGTATGAGCAAGCACATTAACACAATTAAAACATCAACAGTAATTATGGAAAATTTTACACATGCGCGCACGTGAGAGAGAGAGATCTGTAAAGTAAAGACCGCTGGGAAATTTCTCTCCTTAAGGTTGGCAAACCTGTGCCATTCATAGCCATGCAAGTAATGTACATACTACATTGTTGCCTGTAAGTTGTTGCATTGTAAGAAATTTTAACTCGCACATAATTAAAGATTACATAATAAAATTAACAGAAAAATTGATGTTGCCGCCAGCTGTGAAATAACTAGAGGCATATGGATTTTAAACCATGGAAAACATTAAGCCAATTAAAATTCATAGGCAGCTGGTAGCTGTGTAGTGATAATGAAATATGTGAAAGAAACATCTGAAAATGTTGTGAAAGGTTTACAAATAACAGAATTAATGTGTGTGATGAAGAATGTTTAGGGAGGCCATTGATAATCATTGAGGACTTGTTGTAACATGTTGATGATGAAATCAGAAAAGATCATTGCTCAGTCGATTTCCAACCTGGCTCTTCTTTTATCAGTTGCATTGTTTATGACCATTTAGGTTTCAGAAAGGATTATGCACGTTGGATGCTGCACGTATTACCGGAACGTCACAAAAAAATCCAAATGGGATCCGCTTTGAAACTTTTGATGCGCTACACAAAAATAATTGATCAGTCCCTTAATTCAATTGTTACCGGTAATGAAACATGGATTTTGCATTACACGCTAGAGAGAAAAGGCAATCAAGTGAATGGCATCATCCTCAATCATCAACCAGACCACAAAGGTCAGGCCAGAGTTATTTGGATGCAAACTGATGGCCACAAATTTTTAGGATCAGTTTGGCATATTACTGATTGATTTCATGCCACGTGGAATGACTATAAATGCAGAAGCCTGCTGCAAAACTAAGTTATGACGACATGAGTGAAATCGTGGAAGAAATTGGCGATGTGGGTGTTGACCAACAACGTTGTCTGCTGCATGATAATGCATGTCCACATGTTGTGGGTCCAATACGAGATTTTCTGAGAATATTTGGATGAGAAATCTATGATTACCCACCATGTAATCTGGACTTCTGATTACCATTTCTGGCTCATTACTGGCTCCTTCTGATTACCATTTATTCAGGAAATTAAAAGAATTTTTGAGTGGTAAGCAATGTGTAGATGACATGAACTTAAAAATACTGTTAATCAGTGCCTAAATGGACTGGCAGCAAAAGAATATGATGAGGATATGTTGGAAGTTGGTGGTATGGCTACGATAAATATTGTAATTCATGTGTCGATTATATAGAGAAGTAGTATAAAGTAGGTAGTTTTAAGAGAAATAAAAAATATTTATAAAGTTTTCAGAATAAATTTTTTTACAATGAAATGGTCTTTACTTTAGAGATAACCTTTTGTATATATTCAACAAAAATTTTAAAAATTAATTGAAAACTAGCATTTAACCAGTATTTAAAAAACAATTAATTATTTTTGCTAGATTTAAGAATAAGAACAAAAAATATTTGTTCTACGCAACCTCAATAGAATATATAAATTAAAGAAAAAACATCTAATCATTTAAAACATCTAAATCATTTAAAACTCAATTCAGACTGCCCACCATGTTTCAGAATCTTTGTTTTTGAAACTTTCAAAAAGGAATTTTTAACAAATTAAATTTTTAAACAGGCTACTGGATATTAATTCTCTATTGTTGTTCATCAGTGATGTTTCTGCTTCATAACTGATAAAGTAAGTTTCCCATCTATCTAAATAACTAATCCTTGAACATTATGTAGATGTTTTTAAAAAGAATCCCTTCTAGTAAATTAACTTTAGGATTGTTTGCCAAGAAGTGCAAGGAAACAGCCAATGTTTCTGGTCCATATTAATGAGAAAAATGCTCCTTTATGATAGTCTCAATTTATTTTTATTTTACTGACACATCACACCTACATTCCAATAATTCTTTTACAAACTAAAATTTATTAATTCACTGAAATTAATCTTTGTAATATTCATATTATTTCTGTGTAGTGTTAAATTATATTTAAATAAATAAGTAAAGGCAAGAGATATGTTTTATCTCAATATTCTGTACTAGGTGCTTTATTAACTGGAATTTAAATAACATTTATTAATCTTTTGATTTATAAAGGTGGTTCTCTCAAAAAATTTACCTTTATTTTGATTGTTTTTGAAGCTGGAGACATAAAGATATAGAAGTGTCAGTTTTAATATTAATAATTCATTCTACACAGTGATAATATAATCCATAGTTAAATATTTTAAACTTAAATATTGGGTAAGTAAATCATTTTCACTTTTTTCGATGATTTGTTTATTCTTTCTTTGTTTTTCAATTCATATCAATAGAGAAACAATGATTAATAAAATTATCCAATTACAAAACATTTAATTTTTAATTGTAATTAAAAACTTGTATGAAAAGATTATTTTCTTAGTTATCTATTTTATATCTAATTTGTACCTTTGTAGCTAGCTAGTAATAACTATTAAATATCTGTGCAGTAAAATTTTATTAACTATTTTTTTCTTAATTATGAGCCAACTGAGTTATTTAATACTATTTTTTATTCCATTCTGTTCTGTGCTAACTTTTAATCTCACCATTATAGTTAATATATCATATACCATCAATTATCTGATTCGTAAATACAAATCTTTGTCTTACTCTGCACCTCGTATCTTCAACATAATCTTTTTCACCAAATTAACTATAAACCAAGATGCCTTGAAAGAAACTTTGGTTCAGAGAGGTTATTATTAAGTTCTCAAATTACTTGGTATGGTATTGGATGTTATGTGACTGGGCATCATTAAACTTTCATCACAATTAAATATATGATGGTTCTGAGAATTAATAAATTGAGTTTTTTACCTTTTCAAGCAGAGCATTATAAGTAAGTTTTACATTCCCTGCATCTAATGTTGCAGACCTCTGATCTTCACACACAACAGTGGCAAATTCTTCAAATGTTGTATTAACCTAAAACCAAACAAAAATACTTACTGACAAAACGATTTAAAAAAAATAAAAAATACACAATACTAAAACCTCTTTTACAGGATTCATGTGATTGTGAGAGGCCAACATACTAAACTTTATAAATACAACACGTTTTATTTTTAAAAAACATAATCTCTCTTTGGATTATATCAATTTTAAAAAAATCTATAAAAGTACATAAAAATTGCAGAAAATGTCTAATGCATAAATTATGACTGCAGTAAAAATTTTTTACAAGTATATAATACTAGTATACATAGAGTATTAACTGCCATCTGCAAGTACTTATGAATTACAAATAATTGAACAGAGTGATTAATGATAGATACCTCAGAAAAAATATTATAGAATGAAACGACCAATTGCTTGGCAGTCTTGGGTAGAAAGAGATAGGCTTTGAGCCTTGGGTATAACTTTCAGACATCAAGTACTTAAACTGACAGAAAGAAAAAAAGCGTTACAAAGAACTATGTGATGATAAACAAAATTATATACAGTAATTTTTTAAACACTAAAATAAAAAATTGATAACAGCTAATTCTTATTTATATTCACAACTTGTTTTGTAAAACAACAAATTTTATCAGGCATACAAACTGGATAACTAATACCCATGACCATAAAAAAAGAAACCATTAGCAGTTAATAAATACATTACATTCATACGTATCATCCTCAATCATCCTCTGAAGTAATACCATACATTGGTAACAGAGGCTATACAGAAAGAGATTTAATAAATACATATGTAGATACCTTTTGAATAATGAACAATGGTTGCATCTCCCTCAAGAAAAACAGAAATTCTATAATAGCAAATTTAGATTTGCATTTGGGTATGAATTCATAAACAATATTTTATAAAGTAAGCAATACACTAGAACATATAATTTTATATAATAACAACTGAAACAGCAATAAAAAAAAAAAAAAAAAAAAAATCTAAATTACCTCAACTTCAAACCCTTTTTCTTTTAAGATTTCCTTGATAATTTTTCTCTCATCATGAAATCTTGATTTCAAATCTTCTACATAAAATTTGAAAAGATCTAGTGGAGTAGAACCTATAAATAAAATTACATAATGTTAATTAAAATGCAAACAAAATCTACCTTATTTCATAAAGCTGTTAAAGTTAACCTTACAAAGTCTTTTGTGAGAAAAAAGCAATATTTTATAACAATATTACAGAAAACGCCACCTTCAATAAAAGAGTTTTCACAGTTGTACCAGGGCTGTTTTTTTTCAACCTCTGACGGGCTAAAAAAAAGGTGAAAAAAACAACCATATTGAATAACAAAACGATTTTATTACTAGAAGTTAAGTAGTATCTAAGTTCTTTTTCTACATGACACCAAAACGATTGAGGCACTTGTATCATGACACCAGCCTTCTGACGGCTTCTTAAAAGAAGTTTGCTCTAATGAGGTAAGGTATGTCTTGACTGCCTCCTGATGTTCTTTGTTGACGGCGAAATGTTGCCTGCCCAATCATGCCTTCAATTCTTGAAAGAAGTGAAAATTTCTAGGTGTTAGGTCTGGATTATGTAGTGGATGGTCGAAAATTTCCCACTTGAATTGTTTCAGAAGGTCTTGCATCACACTGGCACAGTAAGGTAATTGCACTGACATGGATCATCAAAGCCACGCCAAATAAGAGCATGCTTCTTAAGTTTATTCTGGATGTGGAAGCAATGTAAAAATTCACAATAAACTTCTTTTGTTATTGTTATCCTTTGCTCCAAAAAGTCCTCCAACAAAACACCTTTATGGTCCCAAAAAAACTGTAGCTATTGTTTTCCTGTTGCTCAGTGTCTCTTTAAACTTTTTCAGCTAGTTTGGAGAAGTGTATATCCATGCTTAGACTGTTCTTTGTTTCTGGATTGTCATAGTGGATCTAAGTCTCATCACCAGCAACAATAGATTTTAAAAACTCTTCCTCCTCATTATCGCAACTCATGAGAAACATTAATGCTGGTGCCATTTGCTGTGTTTTATGATCATCATTCAACATTTTTGGGATCCAACATGCACACAATTTCCAGTATCCATTTTACAGAAACGCTGGGCAAGTACAGCAAAGGTGGCCACATTCAGTAAAGCTAGGGATACAAGTGTAGACTTGCATCCTTGCCCACCTTTGTCGTGGATGTCTGCTTGTCCTTTGGATTTCCTACACCATTACCGTACACTACCATCACTCATAAAGTTTTCATCATACACTATGCTCATTCTGCAATGGATTTCAGCAGTACTACATCCTTCTGCTTGCAGAACATGTATTACACTTTGCAACTCACACTTGGCAGAAGCATCGATTGTAGCAGCCATGTTCAATTGCCCATAGCTCTGCTCAGGCTGATGCAATGGAGCTGGCATTGGCAGCAGTTGTGGTGGGGGGCAGAGCAAGGGTCACATGATGCGCAGACCTGGGTCTCCCTATCTCTTGTCTACTAAGATGCACGATCGGAAGTTGAAAAAAAAAAATAGTCCTCATAAATAATACTTCGGGTATTAAGACTAATCAACTTTTTACTTTTATTTAAATTCATAGTACTATAGACCTAAAAGACTGTAGCTATAAAAAAATTATGTTTAAAGAAAAACTTAGCTAAAAAATATGAGCAGATGTTCTTAATTAATTTAATATACTCAATGACAAGGCATTCTGTAAAAAAAAAAAACATACTTATGTGAACTGCTTAAAAATAATAACATTATTGAAAAATTTTAAAGTAGTACAGTAAAAATCTTAGTAATGTTCAAACCTACAGTGCCATAAGCCATACCACTTTCAACTATATATTAAACATGAAACAATCAGAGATTCTACTTCACTAGAATATTAAATCAAACAGCTGTAGCAAGTGTACATGTTAACATAAGAAATAATTTTAAGGAAAGAATATTAGCCAAATTATTCCTCCTATAAATTTTCAAATAGTGTCTTATTCACAACCATTACCTGCAAATAAGTGGCAGTATGCAGGAAAAGTTTTTTCAGTTGTTAAATCCTGCTGCTATTTTTTGTGGGTGGATCCATCTTAAAAATTTCAACTGCAAATATAGATGAATGGATACATCTGCTTACATTGTTTCATGAAAATGTAGTATATTAAAAGATGCAGCTGTGGCTCTTTATTTTAAATGTTAGGAAATCAAATGCCATGTTTCCTAATATTTTCTCTTTCTACTGCATAATATTTTATTGTTTTTACGATGTTTTAGCAGCAACAATAAAAAATTTTTATAGCAGAGATCACAGTTATGTTCCTCTGTTGGTGAATAAAACTATATCAAGTTTAGTAAAACTAAACTATCAGGTCAAGCTCGCTTCTAGCCAGGGATCTGCTCCCTAGACCCTTGATGCATTTGTATCCTCATGTTGTGAAAATATTAAGTATTTTACAGAAATATTTTAAGAAAAGAAATATTAGTTTGTAGATAATACCTTTCTTAACATTTTGGCATTTTTATATTTAAATTATGCTTAAAGGAGCGAGTAGATATAGAATTTAATAGTTCTTAATAGAAATATAATGTTTAATACTAGCCATACTGATAACAGGGAGTTGGCTTATGGATGCCGTCTTGTTCATTTAGCCTTATATGTGCTTGTATGAGGTTATGTTAGTTGCCAGTCCAGCTGCTGCTATTGGTGCAGAGTGGTCCAGGTGGCTACATACAAAAAACTCTCTCCTGTTAAATACAAAATACTTTTTTTTGCTGCCAAATATTAGCTAAATCCTTTTCTTTTATTAATGAAATAAAATAAATGAAATTAATAAATAACAATTATAATAAATAAATAAAAATAGTCTAAGGAGCTGTATGCAGCTGCCCGGTTCACCATCGTGGGCCTCTCTATGCCAATAGCAGCTAAAATAAAAATTTGATTACATATGACAAACAAATGATGCATCATAATTTTTAATTTCATCTTTGCTTTACTTTAGATTATAAACATCTTCATCTTCAATTAAACCTTAAAGAATTCAAAAAATTTAACTTCAGTTGTAAATATTTACAAAGTTTACAGATTTACAGTTATTAAAAAATTTCAAACATATTTTTAACAGTTTTTATTCACTTTAATGAATTTACATGTAAAATAAAACATTAAACCTCAAATGTTTTAGCCATTTTCATACTTTTGAGATGTTTAGTAAATTACATTCGAACCCCATATTTTGAAAATCTCTTTGTATCAAACTTTT
>JAAAKQ030039796.1:4756-16774 GCA_010016005.3 Zanna intricata
TTTAAGGTTCTTGAATTTGTTGGTTGGAGAAATAGCCGGAAATCCTGGTATTATTTTGTTTGGAATTATATTAAAAGATTTTTTTAATAGAAAGTTGTAGGAAAGTATTATGATACAACTGCTGTATTTTGATTTGATCATGTTAATATGTATGATTGCATTGATTGATGTTTTATAATGCAGTCGTTTTTTTGTTAGTTCATTCTTTTAAAAATTATTCTCTGATAATGAAGAGACTTTTTATTATAGTTAAAAGTTTCATTTTGGCTTCCTTATGAATCTTTTGGTTGAATATATTTACTGGTTCTGATGTTTATAACTTGAATAGGTTAATAATTTTGTTTTAGTTTGAATCTATTCCCATAACTATTTAAAAAATGATAATGTGATCTCATCGTGTTGCAGTATTGCTCAAATTAACATTATTTCTCCTTCAAGTTTAATTGTATACTTTGTATTGAAGTTATATTAATATGATATACACTTGCTTTGCTTAATGTATAATACTCATAAATTGATCGCTATTTATAGCTTGTGCTTTTCTGATTATTGTGAACTAGCATTTACCACAATTAATATTTGCCATATTATTTTTTAATTAGTTATAATTGATTAATCAAGAGTAAATCGTTTAAGAGTTGGGTGATGCTTTGATTTCAGAGCAGTAGTTTAGAATTAAAAAATGAAAATATATAACGTTCTGTACATTTCTGTTATGTAAATTTTGTTTGAAATCATATCTGCTAATATTTTTCACACTTGATATTTTGACAGGTAAGAATTTGGCTGAATTAAGGAGGGCTCAACCGAGAGGAGCTTTTACTTTATCAACTACACTTCGTTTAGGTCATCAGATTTTACGTGCTATTGGTAGTATTCATCAAGTTGGATTTTTGCATAGAGATATTAAGCCAGTAAGGATGTACTGTTTCTTATGCTTTTAGTAAATTAAATCTTAATTGATAGCAAATGTATGGATGCATGTGTGTTACTTTTAATGAAGATTTTTATAACTTTAGTAGTAATATATTTTAGTTTTTAGTGGCCTTTAATATCTGTTAGTACCTGATCAGTGCCAAGCTTTGGCGAATAACACTAGACATAATTTGTAAATAATAGTTTCCTGTATGAAATTTAATTCAGTTTTAGTTTTCACTTTTTAATGTTTTTATTTTTTTTTAGCCATATTTATTTTATTAAGTAAACAATTTTTTAATTGTTCAGTTTTCATTTAAAATGGCCTGTATTGACGTGGGTATATGTCAGCTTCATAATTGTAGGGGTCACACTACACCTAAATGCTATCAACTAAACTGTATTTACTCTTATGTTATTTTTAATGTATTATTTAGGCTGAAAAGTTGATAAGATAGTCAGTAGATACATACAGTATCATCATTATTGGTTAATCTAAAAAAAATAGTCGTGAACTATATCACTGTGTGTGTTAATGTTTCCTTTATTTTTCAAGCAGTTTCGTGATACCTTGCACTGCAGATGATTACCCTTATTTTACTGTCATTTTTGCAGAAGTGGCAGTGAAAAGTTAATTGCTAAGAACCAGAATACAAAAATAAAGGTTTTCTAAAATTTATAATAAAATTATTTTGATTCTTTTATTTTTTGCAATAAAAATAGAGATTAGATAAAAATAAATGTGCTATCTGATGATGCATTGCTGCTCTATACATTTGCATAATATCTAACAATGAGAATTAGAACCATGTATTTATAGTATAATTTGTAAAAACATTATGGATGTTTGATTTAGATTTAATGTTTGGTCTTCAACCATCAGATGAACTCCACAGACAGCTGTTTCTTCCACTTGAGTATCAGAGGTCATCTGCCTTTATATTTAAACTCTCAACTTGACTGCAGTAAGACCCCCAACATTTATTGTATATTTGACTTAAACTGCTATTTTTTAGCAGCAGCTTTTTTTGAATTTGAATAATTTGTTTTTCTTTAAACATACTGTAATACAACTGTGAGCCCAATTACTGTTTCATTCATTCTCAAGAATATCACTACTAAAAGAATACAATTAATTAAAACAGTGAACAAAGAATAATCATTATGCAGGGTTTAAGTAACTGCACTTCATTTTGCATTAACTCGCTTATAATTTGATTTGTTGCTGTCTTTTATTATTACTGTGTTTGAAAATATGTTAATATTATTTGTTTCTGTTTTATAATAATAAAGTAACTTTGAAATAAAATACACAATCAAAATTGTTTTGTTTAAAAGGAGATTTTAGTATTTTTAGTTTAAAGTGAATGGAAATATTTATTTATGGTTTTCAAACTGGTTACTAGGAATTGTACTTCGTTAAGTAAATGTTACAACAAAATTTGTTAAAGTAGTCTTTTGTGTACTGATATCTTGATTTCTAATAAATATTTGTTTCTTCCTATGTGAAAATTTTATTTTTAATTCTAAATTCAACTATTATTAACCACTAAATGCTTGCAACATTCATTTATTTAACTAAAGGGAAGGTATAGGTTGGGTGATCCTGGGTATTGTTAATTAAATGTAGCTTTTTTACGTTATCTCTTTTGGGAGGCATTCCTGGTGTTATTGACAGTCATTAGAAATTCTTGTAACAATCTTGCCTAGTATCCAGAAAGCTGTTGGCAAACTTATTTAAAATTTTTTGTTGCTTCGTAATTGTAAAGATTCATTTCAGTATTATCAGTATTTTAAAATTTGTAGTTATGTTATACTACTGCAGCATTTGATTCACAGGAGAATTATGATTTGTTTTATATTTAATTGTTGAGAATTCGCTATGGTTACATAAATGCTATAAGAGTAAAATATATATCTTTGCTATTTGGTAACTTTTATTTTAATCTGTTAATGTTGATATTTTTGTTAATTTCTTTACAGTCAAATTTTTCTGTTGGCCGCTTGCCTTCAAATTGCCGTAAAGTTTATATGCTAGATTTTGGTTTAGCACGGCAGTATACCACAGCAACAGGAGAAGTTAGGCCTCCTAGAGCTGCAGCTGGCTTTAGAGGGACTGTACGTTATGCCTCTATCAATGCACACAAAAATAAGGTAAAATTTCTTAAAAACATTATGTAATATATTTAACCATTACTTATTTTCTTTAAAAACATTTAGTTAGTTTCTGTGTTTTGAAAAATTAATGAAAAAGACAAATTAATGGGCAAACAATAATAAAATCACTTTCCATTACCATCAGGCTGCACTATAATAAATAATAACTCGCTTAGAAGAGGATTATAGATATTGTGAAAATAAGTTATAAAAAAACAGTAATGATTTCCTTGAAAGTTATCCATCACTGTTTATAATGTTACCCATAACTGTTAGAAATTTAGAAATAGCTAATTGGTAGCCGATGCAAATTGCTTACAAATATAATAAATAATAAGTGCCGTTCACATATGTGTAGTGTTGTCCCTACACCTGTTACTAAAAGGTTTCATAGCTCATGACATCATCAACATATAGAGCATATGTTAAAGAAGATGTAATTAAAGCCTGTAAAGAACCCTTGATTTTTCGTAAAAAAAGATTTATCTGTGGGTGCACACATGGACGCATGTGTATTCATGCTCACAGACACTAGTGATTTACGTGGTATCCACCAGATACTTGTTTAAAATACTAGAAGTGAACCATCAGTAAACTTTAAAAAATCATTAAATGGCTGAATTAGAATTCTCCATTTAATATTTGATGAAAAAATATTTTTACAAGTGTCATTAAAATGTTACAAACTTAATTTTTAAGCAACTTTTTGTGAAATGTATTACAGCAAAAAATCAAATAAAATTACTATTTTTTTATCAGGAAAACTTGTTAATTGAATACTGTGATTAAAATTATGATTATTTTAAAACATTTAGAAAAAGTACCCAAAAAATAATTAATTTTTATTATGACTTAACGTTAACCTGATATTCTTTTAGTTAGTTGGTTTGCAGTAGTAAATCTTTTTGTTTGTTAACTCTTAAAATGATAAAATCTCAATACATTATTAAAAACACACATTGTATGAATTCAATAACTATTATACATTTCAGTTGAAAAGTTATATAGCTTGTTAGTCACAAAAGTAATTTTTCTGTTATTATTTGCCTTTTAATTATGGTTTATTGATCTTTTCAGTGCTAACATTTAATATACATATACTAATGGGCTTAAGAATAAACTAGGAGATGTTACTATATATCTTATAAATTCAGCAAAAAAATTCCAAACGTATTTTGTCAGTCTTATTCTTCAAAACTAGTATTTAAGAGTATGAACTAGGAGTAACATTGTACAGTGTTTGTGTATGTGCATTGATGTTGTATAAGAATGTGTAGTTGGAGGATTATGTTCATAGCATATGTTTTATTATAAATATTTAAATGTGTAATAAACATGCTAATGCTGTTCTTTTTTTCTTTAGGAGATGGGAAGGCATGATGACCTATGGTCTTTATTTTATATGCTAGTAGAATTTGTTAATGGCCAGTTACCGTGGAGAAAAATAAAAGACAAAGAACAAGTAGGGCTTATGAAAGAAAAATATGATCATAGAGCACTGCTTAAACATTTACCATCCGATCTCCGCCTTTTTTTAGAACATATACAAGTAAGTGATTTTTTTTTTTGGAAATAATAATTTAGAATTAATGGTACCTACTTTCTATATTGAGATTATTTTTTAATATATGTTTAATGAGCATTACAGTATATATTTTATTGCACAAAATTACTTTGAACATTTAAAAGTTACGTGAACAAGAGAATTAGCTAGCATAGGTAATTAGATATTGTAGTGAAAGCTCATCAAATGAATTATTCATACCATGGCTCATGGAGATTATATATATGTTTATGAATTGGTATTAATAATCATTCATGATGAATTTAAACTAGTTATATTACATAATTTATTTATACAAAAATAAAATGAAAATTAACCTTACCAACAATTTGTATTTCTCTATTACTTTCGGTCATTCTACCATCTTAAGGAAGTAAGTTTTCTTTCAATTTAAAAATATTAAAATATGCGAATTAAAAAGTTATAAAATATTAAAATTATAACAGCCGCTTGTCATGTATAAAAGTAATTAAGTCCATTACATAAGGATGTCGCAGTTGTTATTGAAAGAAGAAGATGGTCGAATGACTGAAAGTTCTAAAGAAACAAACAAAAATTGTTGGTAAGGTTGATTTTCATTTTATTTTTATATAACTATTCTTATATACCAACAGTGCCATGCTTAAAAATTTTACATAACTTTTATTATAGATTAATAAAAAATAAAATAATATTTTGTTATACATAACAAAAGTTTAATTTATTAAAAGTTCACTTTTTTGTTGTATAATGAGTGTAAATATTATATTTATGTATAGTTAAATAGACAAATTTATTTACTTATTTATTTTTAGAACACGTTGTTTTGTTACATGCGCATGCATTATTAAATTACATTTTCTGTGCAACAAGTTAACCATATTAGGTATAACCCACATGTATTGTCATGTGATCCAATATATAATAGAATTTTTCTTTTTTCTGTGTAGCCTCCAGAACCACCATAAGGTATTACTTCAGAGGATGCAAGAAGATAGTTAATTATATTGATCGCATCACTAAGTAGTATTTGTTTAAAACTATAGTTTCAAATTGTAACTTGTGTTGGTTGTGAATGTATTGTCTTATAGCAGTAAGTGACAATAGCAAAACTTAAAGATAATGAAACATGTCGCTATATTCAGGATAAAGGGTTCTATAATTTGTTTATTGTGGAATTATCCTCACATTACTATTATTTGAAACTATCTCCTAGGAATTGAAATGTAAAAAGTTGATGGTTAGATAAGTTAATACTTATAAATATAAAAAAATTCAATACCGCTATCATAATTGTCAATTTTCATTTTAATTTAATGTATTAAATCTGTTAATGTTGAAGAATTATTTTTTTAAGAACTACTCCATGACTTAAGCACAAATTTGGTTTGTGAATGATTGAAGTATGTTGTTTACTTTGCTTTTAACTAATTATTTTTTAGTTTCTTTTATGATGTACTGTTGGACTGGGCATGTTGACCATAAAATCTTATTGATAAGCAAAATAATAATCCAACAACCTATTATTTAGTTTACAATTATTTTGCATCGCTTAGTTATTCTTACTTTATGATTCTATTTAGGAATGATGAACATTTTTGTGTTAGTTTATCTTAAACTGCAAAATAGTGTGTAAAATTTCCATTAGTTTATTCCTGGATTGCATTAAGCATTTTTAATAATTGCATATTTAAAAAAAAAAATTTTCATTCTATTTTATAGGGTTTGGAATATTGTGACAAGCCAGACTATCAGATGCTGAGTAATTTATTAGAAAGATGTATGAAAAGACGTGGTGTTAGAGAATCTGATCCTTATGACTGGGAAAAGACAGCTGTTAGTATTGGAAACCCACAACCTCCTATTACAACGGTACCTACTCCAACACCTACTCCACTTTCACCAAGAATTGTGACATCGACTGACAACGTCATGATTACTACTTTAGATAATAATCAAGAGAATATAGAGCCTGATAATAGGATTGAGGTAACATTGTAAATTATGATATCGCAGCAAATAATTTTCTTTTAATTAATTAATAAATTTTAATTAAATTTTTTAATTAATTAATTTACTTTGTTGTTTTTATTATACCATATATTTTTTAACTCTCTGTGTTTTGGCCCCACAAATTATTTATGACTGTATTATTATCTTATAATAAAGCTTAATTTCTTAAGAATTTTAGAGTTTTTCTGGTCTGAAGTTGTCCATTCATACAACAGTATTACATTATATTTTTTGTGTTAATGTAAACTGGTGCAAGGTGTTAATGGGCTGTTTCATTTCTTTGGAAATTGCATACCACACACATTTAATGTGGAAACTTCATATAGTATAGGTTATTTACCATGATTTTATAAAATAAGCACTGTTGTCAAGATTTTTGCAATTCATTTATAGAATCAAAGAATAAGTATACATATATAACAACATTTCTAAGATAGCTTTTTAACTGATTAAAATATTTAATTACATAATAAATTAAACAGTATTTCTATGGTAAAATAATTTTTCACTTGTATCTCATAATACATGAAAATATCAGTCCTGAGCATTGATGCAACCATCAATTTATTTTCATGTTTTATACACCTTTACTTTAGATGATCCCATGAATAAAATTATGACAATTGGAGGCTGAAGATCATGGAGGTTTTAGCCTCGTTCAAAAACTAATATAACATCAGTATTGTTGAACTGATGCTGTGATGTGTAGCTCCAGTCTGTTGTAATATTTACTGAGTTCTTATTATGTATATTTCTAAAAAGACTATAAAGTTTATTTTAATGCTAATTACATTTTTTTTTTTTTTTTTTTTTTTTTTTTTTTTGTAGAAAAAATGAACCCCTCCAAGCTTTCATCAATAAATTACTACATATCAACTTTTAGAGAATCAGCAAGTTTTTATGAACAGTTTTAGAATTCACAGAAGTTAATATTTTATTATTTTTACTGTTTTGAATACAGTACGGTGAATATGTTGAAGCCATGCTTCAATGGAAAAAAACATTTTCCAAAACACATATTTTTCGTTTGTGATATTGTCAACACAGCCTGCATTACTAAAATTGTATGTTAATGTAAAATTCATACATTGAGAGTTTCTGTTGTTTAGGATTAATTTCAGCTAATGATTAACAACATTATATCGGTTATGAAGAGGAAGAATTTGATTATTTTAATTTTCTTAATTTACAATGCTTAAAAGAAAGAAGTATACTCATATAGATTTTGTAAAATTCTCTCCTGTTTTAGATATAGTAAAGTAATAAGTTTATTATTGTTGAACTATTTAACATGAAGTATTTGGATGAAGAAATAGTGTTGAGACTGGAAAAATGGCTGTACAAATGTGTATGATGAAGGGCGGAGAGTGAACTGGCAGGCCCATTATTCTGACTGACAAAATTGTTGAACAAGTGAAGCAAAAATTGCAATGTGATCAGCGATTGATTAGTGCTCGGGCTGATAAATTTCTGCATGTTGGATGCATCTCTATCTACACAGTTGTCACAGTAAAGCTCGGATATCACAAATTGTGTGCAAGGTGGGTACCGAAAATGCTCACCATCCAACACAAGGAGCAAAGAATGTGTAGTGGATGAGCGTTTTTTGGTCGCTATCGACAAGATGAAGATGATTTGTTTTCCCATATTGTTACAGGCGACGAGACGTGGATATCTTACACCAATCGAGAACTGAAACAACAGTCAATTCAGTCAAGTTCCCCAAGATCAAAAAAGTTAAAGCAATCTCTGTACTCAAGTCAAAAAATGTTTGCTACTGTGTTTTGGGACAAGAAGGGCTTCATATTGTTGATTTCATGGAACGTGGATAAAAAAATACAGCTGATGTGTACTGCTAGAAACCTTCACCATACTGAGACATACACTCCAAAATCAATGATTCTTCATTGTCCCTCATTCCCTCACATTGAGGGAAACTGGTTGTCCAGCACAATATTCCTTGACAACGCACATCCTCACACTGCTGCTTAAACCAAGAAAAAGATTCAAGATTTTTGTGGGAACTTTTTGACCTCTCTCCATAGAGTCCTGATTTTGCACCTAGAGACTAATTCCTTTCTTGCATTTGAAAAAGTGGTTTAGTAGACAACAGTTTGAAAACAACGAGGAACTCAAGACTGTCATTGTCATCTGGTTCAATTCCCAAATGGCAAACTTCTATACAGAAGGATTAAAGAAACTGGCAGTGCAGCGTTTTGAAAAATGCTTAGAACTGAATGGCAATTCTGTGGAAAAATGAAGTAGATATGTATTAAACGAAAACTGTAAGTAAAAACCTTTTCTCATGAATTAATTTTCTTTAATGACCAAACGGTGCTTACTTTATGAATGTGTCTTGAGAATATTGAATATTTTATGAATATACTGATTTTATTTAACTTGAGGAAAATAATTTATTTCTAGGTCGTTTTAGGAGTTTGTCGTCGTACTAGAAGACTAGAAACTATACAGAGTACGCCACAAGTAACAAATAAACAGATGACTATAGATCGCAACTGTAATGCTACTACACAACCTGCTGAAACTACACCACCAGTTCTTAGTAAGTTAACAATTGGATTTTTTTAAGTTGATATTATTTCTGTATTTTTAATTTTTTTAGCACATAATTGTCTGCTGTTTTCCATCTTTTTTTATTTCTTGTCTTCAATGTAATTGTTGCTGTTGTGATAGAAATAATAAAATCTTATCTAACCTAACTATATACTTATTTAGTTAATTCACAGTATAGTATATAGTAAATTCACAGTATTGTAAACTTATGTAAAGTTTGGTTGCCTGAAATCAGTCAGCCAACATTGAGATCACTTTCTCTCAGTCCTTGTAATAATACGTTTTTTAAAATTGTTTAAAACAATTTGCTCTTTTATATTTCATTTTATATTTATTCGTTTCATTTTTATATTTAATCTATAATAATGAATTGGTAATGAATTCTCGGTGTTCCTTATCTACATGAGTTTTACTTATAAAGATATGTCTTTAGAAATGACAGTGTTGTTTCAAAATTTAAAACTATGTATTTATGAAAACTTAGTGAGTTATAAAAAGCCTAAGTAAGGCCTTCAGAATTAAAGTTCTAGAAACAGTCCCTTTTTTCTGGACTTGGCTGAAAAACCTCTTAAATAAAAAAGTTGAAAAATGTTTTATCTACAAAACAGAGCAAGATAAATTTTTTGTATGCTTATTAGATTTAGATTTTTATCCTTATTCTCAATAACATATAATTGAATAGTAATATAGCAGCAGTGTAGCATTGGAGAATTTGAATCAATATTTTAATACTTATTCAAAAAAAAAAACTGAATGATGAAGTCTTATAATGTTATCATGTACCTGTTAGTAGTGTTTTGTCATATCAATATTGTTATGTGAAGTTGAAGGATGAACATTAAAAGCTAAAAAAAAAAATGTCGAGTGAAATCCTTAAAATTTGTATTCTTGCAATTTTTTGGTTGGTGGATATAGTGATTAATGTGAAAGTTCTTCAAAGAATCACTAAAACAGGGTTTATTGACTTGAAAAAAGAGAAAAGCAGCATATTTTGGTCATATTTTTAAAGGTAATAAAGTCTTGCGCAGTTGACAATCAAAAGGAAAGTTGGATTAAGGCATGGGATTGGTTAGAAGAAATTCTCATAGCTTAGAAATTTTTGGCAGCAGTTTAGTATTCATAATTTTGGATCTTTTATAAAGTTAGCTCAGAAATGAAAGGAGTACCAGATGATTACTGCCAATCTCCAGTAAGGAGATGGTACCAAAAGAAGAAGAAGAAGTCTTATAATGTCCGAACTTATTTTTTAATTTTATGACTGCTATTATAAAATACTGTCTACATTGCATTTATTTTTTTCTCTCTCTATTTTTTTGAATTACTAGGTTCCCCAAAGAAACAGCGGAGAGCTGTGTCAATGCCTGGTACTCCAGCATCAGGTGATAAAACATCAGAACGAGAACGAGATCGTGATGTAGTAGATTGTGAAGGTGATGCTGTTATGATATCAGCTCGTAGTCAATCTGGAGCAGATCGTCGGCGACATCCAGCCAATCAAAACCAAAGAAAATCAGGTGGAATTTTTTTCTAACTTAAATCTTTGTTGTAAATAATAGCAATTATTTAACTTAAAAAATTTAGTACAAAGCTTACTCAGAAAGTAAATAACAATGAAAAAAAGTGAAGTAAATAATAGTGTTTAAAAAGAAACATCACTAATTTCGATTGAATTTTATTTTATTAAATAAGATATACAGACAGCTATTTTTCTAGATAGTTTGTATCACTATTGAATTGTAATTGGATTCCAGTTTCTACATTCTTCATTATATAATAAATCATCTGTGAAGATAGTTACATCTGCCATGCTCTTTCTACATCATTATTAAAAAAAGTAACCACTTAAAATCTATATGTAGATCAAAGTCGCTTGGTCATAATGCACTTTTATGGGATGGTAACTGGTATTTTTTCAGCCAAATGATATATTAGTATTTGAGTAGCGACTGTGTTGACTGAACATTATTATAAAGCATCTGACTCAGAATAATCATGGACATGTTTTGGATCAAGGAACATTTTCACAGAACTGCTTTTGAAATGACTCGATGCAACCATGTCGTGTCACTAGTGACTGATTAGCTTAAAAACTCTTCATTTCACTCTGTGTTGCAACAATAATTAAAAATACTGCCTGCTCATTTGATGTTGTGCACTTCATAGATATCTCCAGCCTTCTGCATGATCTCAGGAACCTGAAACTATGTCATAGAGAATGGTCCTTGAAATTTATAGAAAATACTAGGAATGTAATGGAATTGTTTAATCTGTCCTCGTAAACTTTTGAATGAGACACAAATCCATTATTCATAATATTTTTCTGTTAACTAGAAATAAATAATAACTTGCTTATATTTTAGTTACGTTACAAAAAATTGTTTGAGGCTTTAAATTCTTAAGCATAGTGAATTTTTTTAATAAAATGTATCATTTGTTGAGTAGTTAATTATATTTCATGTCAATTTTCTCTTTTATTTTTGAGATTTAAAAAAGAAATTTAATGAAATGCTGTCATTTTTGTAGGATTTTTGTATTATTTTATTTAGAGTAATATGTTTGCATTATATTATAATTTATATATCAATATATATATAGACATAAAATTTATTTAATTAAATATTATATTGTTTAGTTATTTGTTTGTTATCTAAGGAGGATATTCCAGTTTTAGGCACTTTTTTAAATTGTAAATTGTAGATTTAAAATTTTGCTTAATTTTTGCAATGTTCAAAATGGTTTTTAGTAATAATTTTATTGCTCTAGGTCATAATAAGCCCTAAGCCTTAAGTTGAACTGTTTGAGTAATCCTCCATACA
>JAAAKQ030039807.1:0-13535 GCA_010016005.3 Zanna intricata
ATTTAGTATCTTATTCGATTTAAAAAAACTAAATGCGATTCAAATATATTGCACAAGTTCATCCTTTATGCCTTTTTACTAAAACTTGGTCACTGAAACGTCCGAATTTAACGACCACATCTAATGTTAAACTCAGTAATTAATTAAGCAAAGGGCTGGGTATAAAAGGGGTTCATTTTACTGCGGTGAACGCTGATCCATTCCGTACGAATGTTACGGGAAACAAGAGCATAAAAGAGAAAGAGAGAGAAAGGAGTAAGAGAGAAAAGCAGCAAGGTTTGGTATCTAAGGGTCATAGAGAGCGGTTACGATGTATTTCATCCCAATCAAAATCAAGACCCAAAGCACGTTTAATCGATCAGTACTTGTCATCACGAGTAGAAGAGCAAGAAGTAAGAAGAAGAAGAAAACGGTGAACGGGCAGTGTTTCCTCCTAATGTTGAACGAGTCTTGAATCCGTCGCAAGTTGACACCATTAGATACAACCACCACCAACTTCTAGCTTTTGTCCTCAATAATACACCCCTTAAAATCCAACCCTAACTACCCTGAAATCCATCCCTCACGTATTAGTAGCTTAATATGTTATTTTGAAATATTGCATGGGGAATTTGAAGTAGCTATAATATTACTATTTCTCACGGTACCTGTTTTCTTACATTTCAACATGCATCTATTATTGCGTAAATCGCAATATGATAACTCAAATAATGAAAGAAATTTATGTAGAAAAAAAATCGCCCACACGATTTTCTTATATTTAATAATTTTTAATAAAAACAAAATTTTATATATATTTTGAAGAAAACATTGTACCACTTACTGATGAATTGAAAAGGTAACGTTTACGAGTTTTACCCGGAAGTTCTGTGTTTGAACCCGCATCAGCCATGCCATTTTTCAATAATTTAACTTAAACATTTTCAGATAATATTTGTCTGGTAGATTAATAATAATAAAAGTATTCAGACTTAATATCAAGCATATTTTCCTTGTACATTCAATTAAGTGAATGTTTTCAGGCATGTTTGCTCATAGTCTATTTATTAGAGTTTAACTAACTGGACCGGATTTGTAAAATATGGTAAAACTGTTGTGAGTCTCGATTAAATCTTATATCATTAATTCTGAGAATAATATTTATAAGATTACCTAAGGAAAAATGTGTTCAGCATGATAATTGCTAATTACTATTACTAAAATACTGACCAACTTTTATAAATTCTCCCGAAAATGTTTTAAAAATGATTAGAAAGATATTAATCAAGAATTAAGAAATGTTAAAAAAATACGAATTTAGATATTATTTTTTTCAAAATAAAATTATTTAAATATTAAATTCTATATATTGAATTTAATAAAAATATATAATTATTCATTTAAAAAAAAATAAAATAAAATATTATATTAAATTAATTAATGTATTATTAATATTATAATAATCTAATTAAGAAGCTATATACTATTTTTTAAAAATTAATTTACGGATTTTTAATCATCATACTATCGAGAGTAGTAAATTAGATTAATCGTTATACAAAACTTGTTGGAAAAAAGTGGCGAGAAAAAAAGATGAAGCATCTTATTACAATAATCATGGAATAGTTAGAATCACTATGATTCCACTTAAAAAAAAAGAATTAAATAAATGAAAAACCTTTTCTTAGAATGGAAATTGAGTATACAACCTACTAATAAACATTTATTTAAAAAGCTGATAGTAGTAGGACTTTCTTGTCACGTGGCTTACAGCTACATACACACACTACTTAATTTAAAATATTTATCATTTTTTTTAAATTCAATATTTCTATTTATTTAATTCAATGATTCTACCTAAAGCACGCGCGATACCGTATTTCATTCGCGCGGGTGTGGCGGTACTAGCGACAACTTTAAATAAATTTTTAACTTTAAATATTATTCATTTATTTAATTCTTCCGCTCATCTTTGTCATCACAACACAGCAGTTAACTACTACAGTACTCCAGCCGCTAGGTGGGGTGTATAAGGGAGGTTGTGGCTGGTTTAAGACTCCTTTTTAATGGGAACGAATTTGTGGATCCAGCGAAATTCTAATAGAAAAATCATTCCTTCTACTGCCTTCGTAATTCTTCAAAATTAAAATCAATTTAGGGGTAGAGATAAAATTTAGAAAAATATTTTTTTATAGAAGTTGTTTCCTTTATTAATATTAAAAAAATATATATATAACCTAAAAATGCAAAATCTGGAGATAATTTTGTTTCCCCCCCCGTACCCCACCACTTGACCTTTTCAAATTTAGTAGCATCATGCTCCTGCTGTAGAAATATAATAGCCAAGTTTGGTGAAAATCAATCAAGTAGTTCTGGAAATATAAGGCGATTTACACATCAACATACATACGTACCCACATTTTGTCATGGAAATTTTGATGCCATTTTTTGGTTTTCTGGGGGCCGTAGGTATCAGTTCAACAAGATTCGGTGAAAACCGAAAATGCCCTATTTTGACCGACCAATATACTTCCCTTCTGTATAGCTACAGCTTCGCTATATTTTCTATTTAGATGGGAAAGTAAAACATAATTACTTATAAACATTTACGAATCTTTTATTATAAGAGAACATTTTTTTATATATATATATTTTAACTTCGTAAATCAATAACATTATCGTTCATTACATGAAAGCTCTTTAAAAAATCGCTAAATTAAAAAAAAATTGTTTACATATAAACTTACAATTAAGGAAATACAGTATTCACGGAAATTATTTATTTACTGGACTACATATTTTAGTGAAAATTCCTTTGGTTTTTAGAAAAAAAAAGTTTCAAGTGATTTAAGATTTACTGTTTATAGGAAATCTTAATCGCACGGAGAAATACTGTAAAAAATAATTTTAAAACAACAACTGATAACAAGAATCACATTTTTAACTAAAAATTGATTTCCATTTACATTAATTAGAAAGGCTGTCCTGGAATTACTAACATTTATTTTTTCTTAGTCTAACGTGAAAAATAAGCATTTTAACCTTTTTATGAACTTTTTATTTAGGAAATTTCCATTTGAGATTTAATAAATAATCATATGTCATTACTAAATAAAAATAATACAGTGAATTTTTCATTTTATTAAAATTGGTAAAGGTTAGTAAATTAAAACAGTTTTTTGTTGTAGATAATCGAGTCTCGTTCACTTCCACATTAAAATCTGCTTGTATTATTTCTCTTAGCACTCGTTTTAATTATAACAAAAATATTTGTTATATAATGTACTTTATTAGTAATCTGAGTGAATTAATTGAAGTGATTAAATGGAAATTAGTATATTTATGTCAATTTAGATAACTGGGGAGGATAACTTAAATGTAAAACAATTTATTTAAAGAAATAATCATAAAAATTTTGTTTTCATTTATCTTTATTATTCTGTAATTTAGTATTTTATAAGAATAATTTCATTTGAGATGTTTACTAAGAAAAACAAAAGAGAAAAAGATTAGAGAAGGAAATCAGGCGCCGGTCAGTCACCACCCGAAGTCAACCGCAAGAATGTAGTCACCTGAGCCAGAGTGAAGGCAAATTGCAGGACACTGGATAAAGCTACAACTCCAACCCCTCTCTACTTTCCACCAAATTGCGAAAGACCCTTGTTTAGTGGATACCAACAAAACCAAGGTAAACCTTTCTGTGTCTATGTTTCTTCCGTTTTGTAACTTGACCTATGGTAATTTTACCTGTCAGACGTTGAATAATATTCATTAACAACAATTAATGACAGTGTACTGAGAAAACTACGTGTGGAGAAACAGTAAGGTATTGTTTAAACCATATTTATTTATTGGTTCACCACAGAAGACCAGATATTTAGTATTACTACACAGAAATTAGTTTTTTTTTTTTTTGTTAGTTTTTCTTTTAAACTACGTGTAAATTCTAAAGTTATAAATGAATAAAATACCATGCCAAAAAGTCTCAGTTTATGAAAAAATAGAATTTTTTAAAATCTAATTCTTTAAAATAAACGGAGTTGACAAATAGCTCTCATAATAACATTCCAGAATAAATCCTATGACACTACCCAAAGTAAAAAAAATTTAACTAGTCCGAAAATTCTGTAATAGATTAGAAAAAATAATGCTAGATAATAATAATTAAATGGTACAAATTTATTTTTATATGCAGTATTAATTTACATAGAAATTTTATTTTATCTTTGTTTACTGAGTTTATTCCAGTTGTATTTTTAAAAAAGTTTATTGTTTTCGGTTTTTAAGTCAGGTTATTTAAATAAATCATTTTACTTTTTTTTCTTTATGAAACTTTTAGTTACGTTTTACGTAAACTTTTAGACAAAAATCCGTAATTTTTATTCTCTTGAAATCTGGTTTATCTGAATTAAAATTAATTGACCAATTTAACATAAATTTAAGAAACAAGGATCTATTTCTCGATTATATTCATTATTGAAATTTTTATCATAACTTTTATTTTTCATAGAAATGTCAAAGAAAATTAATGAATGAATTACTAATTAGCATAAATATGAAAGTTAATTGCTTTTACAGAAGAATAAAAACTACAATAAGAAAAGAAAATTAAGAGGTACGGTAATAAAAATTTTGTTTCATTTTTAATATTCATTAGAACAATGCACACACGTATAGCCACACATTATTTTGATGAGCAGATAGACAGGAAGACACACAGACGGTTATTTATTTTACATCACCAATTTGAGTCGTATGTATTGCGTTATGGGATTCCGTATATATTAAATTGGTCCGTTTTGAGAAACATAAAAACATACATTAAACAGACAATCCGGGCTTATGAAACCCACAAGTGTATCCTGACATAAACCCGGTTAATGACTAACTGACCGGCTCTAGATTGGTTAAGGGGTATTAGGAATGAGGGGTAAATAAGGATGGAGGGGGAACAAAACAGAGTTGTCTTTTTTTATTTTAATTGTGAACAGGACTAGCTGTTAATCAATACTCTGAAAACACATTGCATTCTCTATCGTTAAATGAACATTACAGTTTTTCAAAAAATTAAATTACATTGGTATCATAGTTGGTAAATTTTTCAGAAGTAGCAGGGTAGGTTATTGGTAAAACTTTCAAGATATTTACCAATGGTAACGGATTGAATAATTAATTAAAAAATTAAAATGTTAAAAAATTTTTATTAAAAGAAACATTTTTTTTTCTTTTTAAAGACCTTACTTCAATTTGTTTTAAAATTTAAAAATCTGTAATGTTGAAAAGAAATATGTAATTAAGATATAAACAATTGTTTTTCCTGCCTCCGTTGTGCGAATGGTAGCGTCTCGACCTTTCATCCGGAGGTCCCGGGTTCAAGTCCCGGTCATGAATGGCATTTCACACACGCTACAATTCATTCATCTCATCCTCTGAAGATATACCTTAATGGTGGTTTCGAAGGTTAAAAAACAAAAAAAATTTGGTCTATGACTAAGCTAATGATATATTTTGGTAATGTGCAAATATTTTAAAAATCTTTAAGTTGTGTTTATAACATTAAACCACTGTATACGAATTAAATTCAAGTAATTAACTAACATAAATTATTTATAAAAATATAATTTTTATGTTATTTTAGGTTTCAAATTATTTTTCCATTTCTCTCTTGAATTTTTGGTAAGCAATCTGAAAATTGGTGATTTTTTTTTTATTAGAAAAAAGTAAAATTTATAAAAGAAAAAAGTATTATTTTAATTCCTAATTTTAAATTTATATACTTCGTTAAAACTATAGTAATAACAAATTTGTTTTCTTTTAATATAGACATATGCTGATAAAATGAAAAATAATTTTACTACAAAAAAAATTTTTTTAAGTATACAATAAATATATATATATATATATATATATATATAGGATACCTCATCTTCAATAAAAGCATAGACTTATGTTAAAAAATTATTGATAAATTTTATTGCAAATAGGGAACGCTTAGTAACAATTAACGAAGAAAAAAACACATTTTCAAAACCAAATACGCTTTTAAACCATTAAAATATTATCATATCATGCAGCAAACTTATTATAAAGTAGTATTTGAAAAATAAATTATTAAAAATTGCTTTTACTTATAATTTAAATAATTTCAATAAATTTTATATCTAATTTCACAATAATAATTAATGAATTCACAAACAGAAGTATATAAAAAATTCTAATCAACTTTCTGTTCTGAGAAAATTTTATTAATAACTTATTTTACCTTAGAATATAATTAAATATTAAATAAAATTAATTTCTGTAGAAGATACTACGTTTGAAATTAGTACATTTACGTAATTAACTTTTCTTTTTTTAATTATTTGAAATATTATTATTATTACCATTATAATATACATTTGAAATGTTTAACTGAATGATAGTTAACATTTTAAATGTTAACTGAATAATAGTTTTAAAAATATTTTTAGAAAAATTACAAAAAATAAAAATAATTTTGATAAATAAAACAATCTATTTAGTAAGTTAGTAAGTGATACATTAAATTAAATTTCAAAAAATAATGCATGTAATTAAATAGTAGAATGAGTTTATAAAAAAGAAAAATTTTAAAAATGAAAGAAATTGATGATTACTATACACATATACATCTATTACATTGCTGTTTTATTCATTAAGAAAAGTGATACAGCATTTCCAAGAAAACAAGGGTATATATTATAATAAATTATAATATTAAACAATTAAAACTTGCAGGTTTACAGATAATATCGCTTGTAACAAGAATGTAGAGCGAGAACTTATAGTAGAATTAGTCGCGTAGTTTAGGAAAGGGGGTGTGAGTTAGTGAGTAAGAGAGACTGGTCGCAAAGTGTCATGCATCAGGGATAATAGGTGGAGGTTTACATGTAAGACACAGAGAAGGCCCAGCTGCAAGAAGCTCGAATCAGCATAAATTCGGTAATTGGGGCCCAGGGAGGCATATCTTGTACCCCCTTACAGATATTAATAAATAATTACCCTTCAAATTGCATTTACTATTACCTTCCTTCCCCTTAAGCACCGCTCGAAATGTGCTTCGCCAGAATTAGTCCCAAGACATCATTCTCTCTCGCTCGCACACCTCTATCTTAGTACTCTCCCTTTGCCTTATACTTAGTACGACTCTTCCACTATTACTGCTGTATATATGTGCAATATCGTTATTCCTGCTCGGCTGCTTCACTGCTCTCTCTACTTCACTACACCACGTTTTCATGTCACCACTTCACCGAAATGGAGGTACTTGAGATAATAATTATACTGAGGAAAACAATGTTGCACGTATTGCCATATTACTTCCTTATTCCATTAAATTATACAAGAAAACAAACTCTTATAATGGCGATTAAAAATTTATGTAATCAAGGGAAAATATCATCTTTACTCTCAATTGCTAATTCTTCGTTTGCACAAGACAATACCACAAAGTACAATTAGGATTACATAAGAATTGCCAACAATATATTCCTAAAAGATATACTCTCAAAATAATTATTTGTAATTTAAATAAACTCTTAAGATTTATGTTTTATCATTTAAATATGAAAAATAATTGAACGTACAAATAAAGTACAATTATAATTATATTATATTATTCTCGTATATATTATTATTTTATTATAATTCAAAGTAATAAGAAAGTGGAAAATAATACGGAACACTAATGAAATGTATTAAAATCAGCTAAGATTCAGTCACGATATATAAGCGAACAAATTAATAATAATTTATTTATATGCCTCAATTAAAATTTAATAATATGAATTGTTTTATAATTTTCTATTTACAGTTATTAAACTAAATAACTAAACTAGTTGATTATAACTTTACCAAATAGTACATAGCTTAACCGGACAAAGTTATATTTAAAACCAAAGTATCTCTTTTTAAGATAACTAAAAAATAATGTATAGAGAGGAAATTATAGTAACAACACACTACTTCCAACAGCAATCATGAACATTATTTTCAACTGCAATTAATTTTGATATACAGATAATTTATAATGATTTGGTTATTTGTCCTGAGGCAGGTCCTTCGCACCATTTCAATCTCCATTTTACATATTTTCAGTTCAATTTTAAGCTTACGTTTACTTTATAGATCATCTTTTATTTTTATTCATTTTTTTGTTCCTTTCTTTATTGTCTTTTTAAATGATCGTACTAGAATTATTAAAATCAATCCCCTCTGTTCTCGTACGTCAAACAGTTAACATTCATGTTTAATCATTTATAAAGTACTTAAATGTGTACCTAATTAGCATAATGTAATTTGATGTTTAAGAGGAAAAGTTAATAGTTATGATAATAATTTTACCCTTGTTAGTTGATCAATGGAGAGGCAGTTTGTTTAATCTAGAAACTGTGTCCATTTTTTCATTCTAAATTTGTTAAAAACAATCGATTTTAATACAAATTACTGGAAATGAATTTTTATTTCTGAAGAAAATTTTTCAGTTATTAAAATATCTTAAACCTTTTTTCTACTTTGAATTAATTTCTAAATTAATGATTGAATTTTGATAAGAATTCCAATGTGAATATCGTTGGTAGTCATGTTTCCATTCCTAATAATAATTTGCAAGCATTCCTTTATCCTTGTGCGTAAAGCAAAATTTCATATTCCAACATTTTTACGTTTATTTCGTTTTTAATTTTTTGATTTTTTCTTGTAAAATTTTTTTACCAAAAAGAAAAAATTAAACATGACTAATAGTTAATTTTAAATTTTATGTAACAATATATATTTATTACTAAAGATTGTAAAGAAGTTGACACGGTAATTCTATAAAATTACTCTTTTCTGTCTTTTTCTGTTTAGCCTTTAGAATCACTGAAAGGTATTACTTCAGAGAATGAATGAAGATGATGTGGGTGGTGAATATAAATGAGTGTATTCTTGTACAGTCTTAGGTCGATCATTCCTGAGATGTGTGGTTAATTGAAACCCAACCACCAAAACACACCGTATTCACGATCTTATATTATACATAATTATTATATTTAACTGTCATTTGTAATAGATTAATTGTTAAAAATAAAATAAATATCCATTATTAATCAGAATTATATGCATATAAAGATACTAGTCACTATATGTAAATTAAAAACAAAGGGAATTTTCGAAATATGGTTTATAAATAAATTAATCAATGGATGATGGCTTTACTTAGTGAAAATCTATAATCAAAACGTATTTTTTCATAAAAAATTTTTTTTTTTTACAAATAAATCATATAAAATAACACATTAATATAAAACATCTGATGTGGCCATCACATAAATATATTTGAATTTAAAAAAATATAAAAAAAGAAAAGTTAAAAAAAAAATGATGAAGTCCGACTCGAACTGATGTTCCTTCCCCTTGTAAAATCTAAATATAATATTAAAAGAAAATACTAAAATTTAGACGCGCGAGAAAAGTTATGAATAATAGTTAATCAAACGTAATTATCTGAAATAGTTTCATGCGTTTCACGCATGCTTAAAATCAAATAAGATAAACAATTAATAAAAAAAAAAATATATGTTAAGAGTTGTATTCCTCTTTTTTTAAAAAAAAAAAATAGTAATGAAAATAAATTCTATGAGTTAAAAGAAAAATAATTTGACAATAAAATAAGACCACATATGATTCCGTATAATTACTATGAAGCGAGTTATTAAGTTTCAAACTCATTGACTAGGATGCCGATGTAAACAATTATGAGGTAAAGGTAGAAAATAATTTCATAATATAGAAAAAGAAACCGTAATCAAAAATATTACTTTTTTTTTATTTTATCATAAATTTTTTCAATTTTTTTCCTCAAAAAATGTTTGGTAAATATCTTTTTATAAATAGAAAAGAAATTAAAGTAATCGAATAGTACGGTTACTTTATGAAATAACTAACCGTGTCCTATTAAAGAATAGTAATTAATTATTTTATATAATTACTACGGAAGGGTTTCCCCCGTTGTTATGTTTTACAAAGCAAAATGCGACTTTGGTAAACCATGAATTTTATTAAAATGTTTATTGTAATTAAAAACAATTATAATACCCGTAAACAAATAAATTACCCTTTTTAATGCAAATTGAATTAATTAATACTCAAGATAAAGGATTAAACATTAATAGATTAGTAAATTTAACGGAGCCGTTTTTTTTCTACATCAAAATAACATATATTTAATTCAATGCTTAACACACTGACTTTCACGTTTTATTTCAATTAGATCCGACAATAAAATGCGATCTATGTCACCTGGTACGACATGTCACATGATTATTATACTATATCCCTTGAATAACCATCTTACCAACCACCATCTATTATTTTTCCATAAAAAAGTTCCACCCACACATTTACAAACTAATGCCAGTATGGATTATAACACAATTCATTTCACACGTATTATTACTAACTTTGTTACGGTCAGCTTTCATAAAATATTATATTATATTTGTGTTTGGTGGTGAGACATGCAATGTTATTGTATGAGTTCGTGTCACATTCGATTTATTTCTTCTTATTATACATTTAATATTTATTCATTCATTCATTCAACAACAATTGATGAATTTGTCTACAATAAATTATTCTATTTCATAATATAATAAAAAATAAATAATAATAAAAGTAAACCGAGTCGATACCTTGGAAATTAATAGGCTTAATTTATTATTAAGCTGTAAGCTTCAGTTTTTTTTCTAAAGAACAGAACAAAATACCAATGTAGATTAAAAGTACTTATTATTTAATATTGAATAAATATTAATTCGTAAGTATATTTTTAAACATTTATGAAAGGGATCCATCACTCTAAAGTAAATTTTTAACTTTAAAAAATGTATGCTTTTACTGTTCCACTCAATAGTCGACGAATTTTAATATGAGTTTATAATTAAAAAATAATAATATTAAAAAAGATATGTATACACATAATTATAAAAAAAACTTTCCTAAGTATTGTAATTCCCAATCCACTTGCTTGTAAAAACTATTTCTTTCCTTCAAGAGAAATTTTAATTAAATAATATATTTTAATGGTTTACTTCAAAAAAATATATATTTTTTTTTTAATTATAGTTTCAGTTGAGATTTCTCTCTTGTTTACAATTATTTTTTAACAACATTTACTTATCTTATAAGGAACGAAAAAAAAATTGATAATCATTACAGACCATTAATTAAAATAGATATTTAAAATTAAAATATTTTTTGGTTGAAAACTTTTAAAAAAATTAACGTTTCAAAAACTGGTTTCAGAAGATTGATTTTTTACAAATCTGTTTTGTAAAAAATATTCTCCAATAATATATTGTTATATAATATTCTCCAATATAACTTGTTAAAAAAAGAATTATTATTTTTAATATATTTATATTATATATGTATTGGGAATAGAAACAAAGTTAGAAAAATATTTAATGATTTTTTTCCGGCTATTACGAATAAATTAAAAGATTTATACCCCAAAAATCTAACAAAATAGACTTAGAGCGAACAAAAAATATAATTTTTTGAAGATGGGGAATAAATTTTAAGATTTTTTTTTCTAAAAATATATAGGTTAATATATATAGTTTAATTTTTTTTTTAACCTCCGGAACCACCGTTAAGGTATATCTTCAGAGGATGGGATGAATGAATTGTAGTGTGTGTGAAAAATGCCATGCCTGATCGGAATTCGAACCCAGGACCTCCGGATGAAAGGCCGAGACGCAACCACTCGTCCCACGGAGGCCGGCTATATATGGGTTAAACATATCAAATTTTCTGAAATAAAGTTTTTTTCGAAATTTATCACGCTCTCGATAAATGCAATGAAGTAAAAAAAAACTATTTTTCCAAAGATTTTTCAGCCCTTTTAATTTCTGCGTCTATAATTTTAAACTATCTTAGACGTTTCTTGTTTAGTTCTATTTATGAACTATAAACTTTCAAAGAATTTTTGAACAATATATTTACTCTTGAAAGATAGAGAAAAAACAAATATTTCAATTCTGATTTGTAAAAAAATTGGCAGTAATAAGCCCTTGTTGATAGCTTTTGAACGATATATTAGAAGTGGTACTTATTTTCATTGTTCCAGAGTAATAGCAGAATAAAATTTTAATAAATAAAATAACTGGATCTTCCAAGAGAACACATCGGTTCACATCAGACTTCATCTTCTTTTCTTTTTTTAATTTAAATATATTGATTTATTAATAATTATTAACTTCTGATCGTAAAAAATGTTTACGATAAATAATAATACAATAAATTATGAAAAAATATCAGAAGTTATTAATGAAATAAAATTTTACGTAGTTTTCCTTTAAAAAAAAAAATATTTATGTGTATGTAATTTAATAGGCATACAAAGAAGTCATGTGTTGTCCACATCAAATTTTTTGCTCTAGATGAAGTATCTGGATTCTAAAATGTAAAGATTTTCAAAAAAACCGACACCCCATTTTTGAAATGATCATCATACTTTTCTATTTAATGTAACAATCGTCGGGAAAGTAAATAAGTATAATAAAATAATTAAATGTAATTACATTTCAGTTGTAAATCTCGTATTTTTATCGATAAAAACCAGTAAAATTACTAAATATACTTAATAACTGATAAAACATTTGTTTTTTAAATTCATATATTCAAGAAAACCACGCAAGGTTAGTCAAAAGCAAATAAGAAAAGAAATGTATTTTGCATTTTAATATTAGAAAAAGGAGACGTTAGCTAATATTTTTGTTTATATTTCACTACCCAGAGGGGAAAAAATGTAATATTATGCAAATAAGAATAAAATTAAATAATGATGTTTGAAACGAAGAAAGCCGAAACAAAACAAAATAAAGTAAATAATAAGATTTTTTTAAACATATAATCATTTTAATAAAACAATAAATCAATCCTATAATAATGAAAAATTGAATGTGAGAAACTATTATTTGTTCCATAAATTTAGTCGGCATTCTTATTCTTTTTTCTTTTTTTTTTTTTTAAAGAACCAAATGTTAATATAAAGATAATATTATACCATATTTCAGAACAACTTGACTTATTCTTCCCTTTTCCTTAAGGATATTATTTGATATATAAGTATAGCATTGTTCATTTCTTGCATAAGATAATAAATATATGATTGTTTTTAAGCGTGTGTACTTACGTGTATGTGTTTGTATAATAGATACAAACACGCGTGCTACGGAATAAAAGGAAAAGAGTGGGGTATATTACAATTTCAAATGAGGGCAAGGCGGTATTTGTTTTAAGAATTAAGACGCGTTGAATTGTAAGGTACGAGTTAAAGAAGATAATTTCGAGTTATAAATCTGAGTAAGGTGTCAAGGATTATAGTGTCAGCCATGTTTGATTTGTGACGTAATATCATAGGGCATCCGGCTGTGGCGGAAGTAGGCTCAACTTGAGTTATGATTCTACCACCTGTAGGGGGCGCTAATTCAACTCTCTGAATCAAATAGCCTTCAAAACGGAAGTTGATACCGTAATAACGTAAAAATAAATAA
>JAAAKQ030039818.1:0-10579 GCA_010016005.3 Zanna intricata
TCATTTACATTCATACACATCATCCTCATTCATCCTCTGAAGTAATACCTTAACGGTAGTTCCGGAGGCTAAACAGACAAAAAAAAAAAAAAAAAAAAAAAAAAGATGGTTTCACGTAATGTGTGACAAGACGTTCCTGTTGGAACCATGTATCTTCCACTTCCATATCTTCCAAATCTGTCAAAAAGAAAAATTCTCGAGTATCGCATGATAACCATCAGCATTCACCTAACAGTAACACCAGCTCTCTTGTTCTCGAAGAAATAGGACTCAATCACTCTCCTCCCAGCCCCTATTTTGCTCAATACCGTCACTTTTTGTGGATGCATGGAATGTGTATGAACTATCTTTAGTTTTTTTTTCTTCAAATTCGACAATTTTGTTTGTTAACGAAGGTGGAAATAAGCCCGTTATAAAGATTATTTTCCGTTGAAATTCATCATCAACTTCGTTATGTACCAACACCCAGTTGACAAAGTCTCTTCGTTGTTGATGATCTCTAGGAAGCAGATCTTGCGTCACTTGAACTTTTTATGCATGAAGGAGGAAGGACTTTTGCCTAAATTCTTGTACTGATGCCCGTGAAATGTTTAATTTTTGTGCTCGTTGACGTATTGATGTTTTAGGATTAATTATTACTTTCTCACTCGCTGCAGCGATGTTTTGTTTTTGTGGAGACCGATCGAAACGTTGACGCACACGCATTATATCATCTTTGAGAGAATATGTATCCTCAGATTTTTTAAATCAATTCTTCAACAGTTGACCGAAATAATACATTGCGTCTATCGAAATGAGTACATAATTTTCTCATTGTTTCCGCCAGACACTTCCCATTTTTTAATGGGTTTTTAAAATAAATTAACATTGCTCTGACGTGTAACGAGGCATTTCTAATAACCACTAAGTCTCACTAAGATATCAAATATGGCGAATTAGAATACTATATTTTGAAAATGGCGCGTAATTTAATGTACCAGTACTTATTGAAACTCCTTCTGTATAATAAAATAAAACAAATCGAGCGGTTATTAAACAAATAATTTTAAAAAAAATTAATAATCTAAATTAAAATTAATAATTGAATAGTCATTATAGAAATAGTTCTGATTTATATATATGTAATTAAATACATTTTTAATAAAAGCGATTTCAAAAACACTTAATAAAAAGTAAAAGATAATATTACAAAAATTGTTAATTTTCATTTTACAGAGTCTTCTCTAAATTAGTTGAACAAACAAATGACGTACGAACCTTTAATTCTACAAAGAAATATTCTTTTATACTCGTATATACTCTAAAAATAATAATTAATGGTAAGTTTTATACCCAGTTTGTTGTACTACCAATACTGATCTACTATTATGCTCGTTATGTACACGTATGTATATTTGAACTAGGGTTAACGGAGAATTGACCTCAACCTCCCCCCCCCACACACACACACACACAGTTTATAATATAATAAAGTAGATTCTTACTTCTACTCATTTCATAAAATATTCTACAATCGTTAGGTGGAAGTTTAAAGTGACCTAAAAGTTTTGAAGCGTTTCGTCAAATTTTATATTTTTACAGGCTGTGTAAATGCTCTTTCTACGCTCGTCTTCAATTTCAAACAACTTTCGTCGTCTTTTTCTATTATATTCATTATATTTTATGTTTTTAGTTTTCTTTAACAGCATATTTATTATATACATTTTCATTTTTATATTTATTTTTAAAAAGGGGGTATTTAAATACAAAGTTACTTAAAGGTTTTTAAGTGCTTATAGTTTTTTATTTGATGATTAACCTGTAAATAAATATAGGTAGTTTATCTTTATTAAAAATAATCTAAAACTTTAACTTACGCAAATTTTTTTAGTCGATTTCAAAAAATAAAAAATAAAAGGAGGGAGTACTTCACTCAACCCTGATGTATTTTCTTTTGAGATATAAATTAGTAATAATCTGCTCCAATTGTTATTTTTTAAACTGTACATATTAGCAGTAACCTATAATTATTTGTTTACATCATAAAAAATCTGATGTGAACACTACATGACTTCCTTGTTCGAAAATCCAAAAATAATATGATTCTAAATTATAATTTTCAATTAATATTAAATAACCAGATATTTCATCAAATGTACACAATGTTAATGTTAATGTTTCACCAAATATACACATGTTTACTAATGCAATTACATATACACATTTTTAAAAGTCCATAAAATTTTTTTCACTAATAACTTCTGATTTTTTGACATTTAAAAAAATTTTTTATTGTTATTATTGAATTATTATCTATTATAATTATTAATAAATCAATATATTTAAATTAAAAAAAGAAGATGAAGTCTGATTCGAACCGATGCGCCTTCCTTTTTAAGATTCTAAATATTTCATTAATTAAAATTTTATTTGGCTATAATTCTGGAACCGATGAACATAAGTACCACTTATGATAACATCGTTGAAAAGCTCTCAGTGAGAGCTTATTACTGCAGTTAAGAAAAAGTAAAAAACTCAAATTTTTTGGGCTTTTTTCCACACTTCTGGTTCAGTAAATTGCAATCAAAATAGGAAGTGTACAACTAGATGTTACAACAGTCCTAAATCCTAAACTTCAACATTCTACGGCTAATGGTTTCTAAGTTATGCAAGATATGTTCATATGTATGTACGTACAAATGTTACGTCGAAAATAGTCAAAATGAATTCAGGGACGGTCAAAATGGATATTTCCGTTGAAATCTGAAAACCGAAATTTTTCGACTTCACAATCCCTTACTTCGTACAAGGAAGTAAACATGTCCTCTAGCGGTATTGTAGGAAATTTTTCTACTTAAATAGAACATTTTCAAACAAAAAAATACGTTATCCAAATAGACGATTAGAAATTTTCCTTACTTTTATTACGATTATATAGTATTGCATTATTTTAATTAATAAATATAACATACTTTTAATAATATTATACTATAATGATAAAAAGCCTATATTATTCTGACAAAATATTTTTGTGGGAAAGTTCAAGAAAATTATAGTAAGAAGGTATTAATATAACGGCATTCCAATTAACCTTAGCTCAGACTTGTTAATAGTCGTTTACGTCATCTCTCTGCATCTCTTTTTTATTTTTTGGTCAAGATGCTGCTTTCTTTTCTCTAAGTTTCTTACTAGTGGATTTTTTTCACAAGGACATATTTTTTATGAGAAATTTAAATTTTAAATAAAAATAAAGCTAAAGAAATTTTAAAAAATTTAAATAAACCTTACTTCAAAAACTATTCCATTAAAAAAACTAATGAATTTTTAATTCTTCCTTAAACTTTTACTTTTAAAATTGGCTTCCAAATAAAATCAACAACCAACAATGGCATTGACTTAAAGTAGAAATTTGAGAAGTAAATTTCAAAAATGTTTATCACATGTTTCTGAAATTAGTTTTTTTTTTTTCAATTAAATTTTTTTTAATAAAAACTAAAATAAATTTTTTATTTATTAAATTTATTTTTAATTTTATTATTAATTATAAGATTACACCCCCTCCCCCGAAAAAAAAAACCATACCCGTATGAAAATAGGTAGTTTTAAGTAATGAGATGATGAAAACGTTTTCCTAATAAAAATAAAAATCCAATGAGGTAAAAAAATCTACAGAGTATGATCTAATGTTTCTGGAAAGTAGGGATATGTAGAAATATTTTTTCCCCTACTTTCCTTGAATGTTATCTTGAGTATCTTCTGCGAATTTTATATTGAATATTCGCATAAGATTATTTTTTATATGATCAGGCTATCAAACATTATTGTATAATAATTTAATAATAACTATTACAAAAAAAATAAAAAAAAAAAAAAAAATTATTTTAGTCCACCGGGTTGGTTTAGTGGTTAACTCGTCGTCGCAAATCAGTTATTTAACAGCTAATTTTCGAAGTCGAAAGTTCTGATGTTCAAATCCTTGTAAAAGCCTTGTTTTTTTGTAAAAGTTCAAGTCCTTGTTTTTGTACAGATTTCAGTACTAGGAATTTGATACCAGTGTACTTTGATGGTTGGGGTTCAATTAATCAAACTTCTCAAAAATATCGGCCTGAGTCTTTACAAGACTACAACTTATTTATTTGTTATACACATCATCCTCACTTCATTGAGCCGCAAGTGGGGGGGGGGGGGGTTGCTTACTGTTCACTAGTTGAACAGATTGTAACATACTTGTACGTATTAGGAAAAATAAATAAATAATAATTTTTATTAAAAATGTGTTAATAAACTGAAAAAATCTGTATAGTGATCATCAGAGGAAAAATAATCATTGAAATCGTTTCCGTTAGATTTAAATATACTTAAAAATGTGACATAGAATTAAAATAAGAACCTCCACCTTTCTTAAAAACAGTTAAACATATTGATTTTTTTTTTCTACTAGATCAAACGACAAAATATTATTTCTTTAGATTTAAATATTTTTCCTATTCGGGTTTACTTTCTCTAAATTTCCGCTAAACTCAGTTACTGGAAACTATATTTTAACAAATGAGACGTCATTTTACTCATAATGAAATCCTTATAACTGATAAAAAAGTTTATTTTAATAAACATTTCGTTTTAAACAAATACGTACATTGAATTTTCTTCTTTTTCTTCAAGTTTCATTTCCTAATTACTACATTTCTTCTCCCTTGTATCTTTTCCTGTAGTGTCATTGATAGAATACTATATTTTTTCTCTCCTACTATACAACCAAGATGTATAGTAGCTTTCTGTTTTTGAATGTTTCAAAAATGTTGGTTCGCTTTATAATTTTTCTCAAAACTTCAACTTTCACAAGCCGATCGGTCCAAAATTTTTTTTTTTTTTTTAATTCGTACGAAGAACTACACGTCAACCTTACTAGTCACTATTCTGTTTACCAACACCTGGATATTTTCATTACATTCTGCCAGAATAACTGTATTATTAGCATACTGAATATTATTAATGTTTACTTTAGTTCCAGTTATATTTTTCTCAATTGCGTTTCTAAAAATGTTCTTAGAGAATACATTGAAAGCGATTAATTAAATATACACTCCCACCTTACTACTTTTTCCAAATTTTATCTGTTGTAATTTAATCCGTTATTGTATGAATTTTTAACGGAATAAAAAGTTTTTTAGAAGAATTTTGTGACATATTTTTATAGGAATTATTATTACAGAATATTATTAGAAAGAAAATTTCGTAATATTTCAAGAAAAAGATTTTTAAATTATTTTTTTTTGTTTCATTGTTTGTGCTTATAAGGATAATTAATTTTTTTAATTTTTAAAGGGGTAATAATTATTTTAGTAAATAATTTAGTTTAGTTATTAATATGTTTAGTTGATAATTTATTATCTTAGTAAATTTTACAATTTCTTTATTTTAAATGGACGCTAAAACTAATAAATACCAGGAGAGGTTATGTATAGTGGTTCGCTGGAGGTAAAGAGTAAATATATATATATATTCTATAAATTCTGTAAAAACTAAGAAAACTATGTCAAAACTTTTTAAAATTTAATATCTGAAATATATATTCATACCATTGTATTATGTTTATGTAGTATCATTGTACTAGGAATCTTTGTTTTTTTGTTTTTTTTTATATTCTATGATTGATCTTATTGTAAAAATATTTTGCACATAAAAAAATATTTTCTTTTTAAATACCTGGGAATTCTCAGAAAAAAATTCATTAAGCCCAAAAGAACGATCTCCCTCGCTTAGTAAATTTTATTTTATACGAAAAAATCTTATTTGATCTGAACCGATCTGAGAGGGACATTTTATTTGATGTAAACCTTTCGAATGTATGAAAATTTCTTTTAAAAGAGAATTTATAAGTAAGATAATAATCTCTTTTTGTCACATTTACAGGATTTATATTTATTTTTTAATGAACCTTTTTTTTTTATCGTCACACCAACAATTAAACTCATTAGGGACTTATCAGTAATAATGTAATTGTTCCAATAAATGTATAGTCTTAAACTCAGACTGACTATTCCTGAGAAATGTAGTTAACTGAAACCCATCACCAAAGTATACCGGTATCCACAATCTAGTATTCGGATTGAATAAAAGCAACTGTCTTTATTAGTATTTGAACCTGAGAATTCGACTTCAAAATCAGCTGATTTACAACGAAGAATTTACCACTAGACCAATCCGGTCTTGAAATATTTTTAATATTTTAATACAAGTATTCAACTGGATTCTTTTTTAATTATTTAAAATAAAAATGTTTCTTATAATTAATAAAAACAGCTATAAAAAACAAAATCATAATAAATATATTAATTTTTTTATATTAACAAATTTGGCACTTGAAAATGTTAAAAGAAAGGTTCACCAAAGTTGCATATTGATAATATATGTTTAAGTTATATTTTATATTTATATATATATATATATATATATATATATATATATAGTAAACAAATGTTCGGAAATGCTTCTTTAGCGAGTGTCGGCCGGCAAAATGTTTGCCCTGATTTCTGAACCTTTGTAAAATTAAGCCAGATGTAATTCTTAAACTCAAATTAAGGGATAAATTTTGTGATTTTATACGAAATCTGGCCGGAAAACTTTAAAAAAATTTCTAAAAGAATTGTATTTTTATTAGTTTTCAAAAATCTGTGGTAAGATACAAAATATTAGTGTAAAAAACACACTATTTTATGTTTAGGGCAAAATAACTTCGTTAAATTTATGAACACACTGAATTTTTAAAGAAAATTTATAGAAGTTGATTCTGAGTAAAATGGTATAATAATGCCCATAGAAACTATATACAAACGTAAGAATTTTGAAGTTTATTAAAAACAAAACGTGGTAAATTTTAACTAGGTATTTGACGAAACCCGAATTTTCAGTATTCCAAAGCAAAAAAATTAAATATTTAAGAAAAATATTCAATCATAATTAAAAAAAAATATATATATGTATTTATTTCCCATTTAACAAATGTGTTATTTTACTCTAAACATAAAATTTGTTTCTCGACCCCAATTTTTGTCTTTCGCCTAGGATATCTAGTAAAATACAGTTCTGAGACCTATTTTCTTTCTTTTTTTTTTTAAATTTTTCAGATCAGATTCATTTAAAACCATTAAATTTAACTCTTAATTTAGGTTCCAAGTACTACAGTCTGGTTAAATTTTACTAAAGATGCAGAAATCAGGGCGTAATCTTTCACCAACCGACTCACGAAGCGTTTCTGAAACTATGCTTATCTGAACTTTCTTCTTTATTTTCACCAGTAGAACATATCCTGAAAGTTTATTTTCTTCGTGAATAACTCTGATATATAGTATGAAAAGTTGTATTTATAACATTTATATATATATTTTACAAAAAATAAATTTTTTGTAATTTTTTTTATAAAATGTTGTTTTATATATATAATTAGTATATATTGAAAATTAGCATTTTTTAACTTATAGGTCTAGTATTCATTATTTCCACAATTAAGAGAATGTATTTTTGCAAATTCTTTAATTTTTAATAGAAGTTTTATAAAAATATTAATATGGTTTTGTTGTCAGTAAACATTGACTAATTTGACGTACGTCCTTTTCTTTTTAATCGGATTAAAAGAAGAGAGATTCAACCCGTAAACATGTCAAATAAGAAAAGTTAGGAAAAAAATAAATATGAAGGAAGGTGCTCGGGAACGAGAAAAAAAGAAAGACACCCGCTTGATATCAATAAATCATTCAGTTGATTTATAGAAGAATTATAAAACTTTTGTCAGTTTTTCTACTAATAAAATTTTAATAAATTTTTCTATCTTATTCAATGGTTTTTTTTTTTATTTTTTTTTTATCTCTTTAGAATATCCTGGCGTATGTCCTTTATATGTAGTCCCAAGGTCGGGAACTACAGCTCTGAACTTAATTCTTTTGCTGAATTTCTTTTACTCCTCTTATATTAATACATTGTTTTATACACAAATATTTTTTTTTAATGATAAATTAAAACAGTTCGTTATTGAATTCATATGTATGTGTATGAACATTTTTTGTCTCGGATTAAGCATCATTATCAAAATACACGAATGACCGCAAACGGCCGTCGGTTTCATCTTAAAATGGGCACAAAAATTACAATTTTATAATAATCATTACGTAATAACGTGTAAGTTTTCAAGTTTGTTCAAAAGCATTAATGAAATATACAAAATATATAATTATCAATATTGTAAATAAAGTGAAGATCCCAAAAAAATAACTTTTTAGCAATTGAAAAAAAAAGATATATGTCATAAAATCGCCAAAAAATGAGATAAACAAATTAAATTATTTTATGTAGGATTCCAATAGAGATATTAAAACAATATACTAATTTTCTCCACCTGCAGATTTAAAAAAAAAATTATTTTAAAATTAAAAAAATGCGTAACTTTTTAATTGTAATAGATATTGTAAACGAACCAACGTTATATAAGACTATAAATAATGATTAACTATAAAACATAATAATAATTATGATGTGAGTATGGATTTGATCGGTCATCAAATAATGATCACTATGGGAATTATTTGACCTACGGGAACTTTAAAAATTACAGCCAAGTTCCCCCCCCCTCATGCTCACTCTATCATTTATTCTCTTAAAGATAGATTTAGATAAAGATAGATAGATTTCTTAATAAAGAAATCTTTACTCCCCTTTTTTAAATATCAAAATAGCGTAAAATAAAAGCTCAATCTTGTTCGGAAAAGTCTTAACTAAACTTTTCACTGATAAATGTTTTATTCTAAAACATTTTGGTACCAAAAAAATTTATAAAACCTTTTTGGATAACATTGTACAGACAGTTATTCTATATAATGTGATGGTAATTAAACTGGATATGATTTGACTCTTAGCTGTTATATTTTTACCAGTATTGATTCTTTTACTTAAAGGAAAAAACATAAAAAATCTCCCCCCCAAAAAAAAAAAAAAATAGTTTTGCAGGTGTAACTGCTGTTTCAACTGTTAAAATTAACGGCCCTGTTGTTACGAGGTGACCGTATGAAGTTAAAAAATCAATATAGACCGCGTAGACATCATACTGAGTAATATTAATGTATTTTTCTTTTTTTATTTATTTATTTATTAATAATAATGTTAAACGTAACCTGTTGAAAAAAAATGATAATAATAACAGGGCAAAGTTTTTTCCAAGCGAAAATAAAATTTACGTTATTTATATTATAAAATAATTTTAAGTTTGACTGAATAGGCCTAACCGGAGGTTTTGCCGGCCTCCGAGGTGCGAGTGGTAGCGTTTCGGCTTTCATCCGGAGGTCCCGGGTTCCAATCTCGGTCAGGCATAGCATTTTCACATGCTACAAAAATTGTCATTCATCTTCATCTTTTGAAGCAATACTTAACAGTCATCCCGGTTAAAAAAAAAAAAAAAGAATAGGCCCAACATAATTTTTTATTCGTTTACAAAACCTACTATAAAAATAAACAAATTAACATATCATTACAAATTGTAATCTTTTCAATGTTTAAGTTTTATATGGCTTAATATTACATAATTTAAAATAAAAAACTTTTTTCCAAAGGAAAGTTTTTATAGGTATAGCAGAAAGTTTATTATACCAAAAAAAAAAAAAAACTTTTATGTATTGTATAATTACAATTGTTTCCAATATTTTTTGAAACCTTAAGCAAAGGCATTGCTTGACCTTTTCTTGGTGAATGTATTTTTTTCTTTCTTTTTTTTGAACATAACCTTCTTTCTCAAATGATGTATTAATTGAAACACTTAATAAGGAAAACAGTATTAGCAATATTGTTAAAACATTTTCCTTGTTGTCAATTCTTCTTTCGTTTACTTGTTTTTATTGTTTAGACTGTGATTGATTGTTTGCTGTGTTTGATTGTTTAATAAAAATATACATAGTGATAAAAACTTTACATAATTTTTTTCCTTATTTACATGCGTGTAGTGGAAAATACACTGAACCTCAACTTCTGACAAAAAAAGATCTGATGTGAATACTACTTGACTTCCTTGTACGCCTACTAAATTACATATACACATTTTTTGCTGCACTTAATTTAATTTTATTTCATTTGAAAGTGAGATACGATCCTCCAATTCTTTAATAAAGTGGAGAGTTGCAGAATTGCATTGTGGTGGATACCACATTGCATCACATTTTTTGTAGTGTGTATCAACATTTTATATTGGTTTATATATTAATTTTTCTTAACGTCGCTCATGTATTTATGTGGTGTAAGTGAGAACATGCCGGATCCGAAACCATGAAACCTGAGGTTAACCCTATTAACCTCAATATGGTTAACCTCTGGTTAACCATGTTAACCTCTGTAAAAATTGTTGAATTAAAATGAAAAGTACATAAATATCTATTTCACTAACAACTTCTGATTTTTTAATATTTTTTTTATTGTTATTATTGAACTATTATTTATTGTATTTTTGGTTTTTTTAAATCAGAAGTACATACATACATTTCAATTTAAAAAAAATATATGTATATGAAGTCGGATTCGAACCGATGTGCCTTCCCCTTGTAAGATCCAAATATTTCATTAA
>JAAAKQ030039829.1:5769-16772 GCA_010016005.3 Zanna intricata
AATCGGAAAAAGTTTTATGAAAACCATTTGAAAATATTTTTTCTAAGTTATATGTGATATAAGTTATATGTGATATATCTAAGAGATATGTATTTCTCTGTAAGAAATTGATTTTTTTTATAAAACTCTTAACTTGTCAACTGCAGTATTTTTTTTAATACATGTAATTTTCTTACATTATCAGTTATTTTCTGGTATTTGCAATTACACTAGTGTATTTCAGGACACTTGTATCTTGCAAGTTTTCATCTTTTCTAATACAATCTGACAGTCATTGATACTACTATTTGTAAATTTTATATTCAAATGGTGCAGTACTGGTTACCTAGATGCATACAAATTTAATCTTTAGAGTTTCTCAGATTGTATTAAAAAAATAAATGAAGAGAATAGACAAAAAGATACACCTACCACATAAAAGGGAAACCCAGGTGAAGAATTGGACATTTAATTATAAGTACTGAACTGAAATTACGGAATATATGTTTCTGTTACCGCAGCTAATGAGTTAAATCATTCACTCTGTCGATTTTGTTACTAATTATGCATGGTTACTTTTATTTTCAGATTGTTACAAGGAGTTGTTACCACAAATAATGATTGTTCTACAGAAAAAAATCATATAATCAATTGCAATGCTGCTAAAGAAAAAATTACCAAAACTGTACCTACACAGTCCTCATCTAGTGACCAGTGTCAAACTGTGCCTAATATTTCAAATTTAAATGCTTTCAAAAAGATTAATTCTTCCATCAGTTCAACTTTTTCTTTTAATGTTAATGCTCCTAACAGAACTAATCAGATTATTAATGACGGTAGTAGTAAAGGTGATGATAATAGTACTTCAATTAATCAGAAGCAGGAAAACAGCAGTGGCAAAAATAATAATAACAAGCAGAAAATGAAAAATATTGCAATTGTTGAATCTGATAAAAGCTATGATACAAGCTTCTGTGTTTGGATATTACCTTGGCAGAAATTGGTAAAACCAGATGGTCATGTATTAACTGCTGTTGAAAATTCATTAAAAAATTCAGTAATGATTGAACATACTTGCCAGTTTTTTACTACAGTTATGTTACATGATTATCCACCTGAAGTTTTTTTACAAAGGCGTCAAATTATGAAGGTAACATTTTATTCTTCTAATTTATTACTTGTATGTTTTGCTTTGTTTGTATACACATTTGCTGCATGCCTTGCCATTTGTAGTTCAGATGTTTCTCAGAAATATTATAATATACTATTGTTAACAACAAAGTCTTAGGCTTTTCTGAAGTTAATACTACACTGCAAGACCTAAAATCATGATCCATTATTTAAAAATTAGCATTTCACATTCAGTTGGATGAATTTTATGAACTTTACTTTTTTTTTTCAACAATCCAAGATTTCTAATTATACTTCTTATAAAAGTAATGACATTTTTAATGAGGATGCACAAACAAAATTTGCTGTTTATTAAGTATATGAATACTAATGCTATTTTTATTTTGTTCTTTTTTTATGTCATTTTCTTGAGTTAGGTAGCATTAATGTAATCTTTTTCCTCATTACAATTTTGCCTTCTTATCTTGTTTTTAATTGTATGTTTTTGACATCACATTCACTACAGATGTAATTCTGGAATTAAACTCTGACTAATGACCACAACTAATTTAGTGGTATGTATTTCATGCCGTTTTGCCCTTTAGCAGACTTTTATTTCTTTTATTTTGGCATAGTACTTGTGAAATAACCAAGCAAATCACATCAGCTTTAATTCAGGAAGGCCTGTTATTGCCCATTACCAATAAAATATGTGTAATTTTTAGTTGATTTTTATCCAGAATCAATCACCATTCTATTTTAAACTAATGAGAAGTATCAAATTCAAATTTTAACTGTGATTCAGATTAAAGAGTACCATTTCTTAATTAAAGTTGATTAACCCTAAAAATTATGTATGACATAATCTTGTGTGTCATCAGACAATTATTCTAACAAGGTGAAGCAAGGTAATGATTCTAACAAGGTAAATTTGAAAAGAATGAATCAATATTGAGCACTGATCTAGTTAGTTTAATAGTTATCGTAATCATTTAGATAAGTTGTTTTGGTCTGGTTCCTTGCTACATTATTATTAAGAGATTATGTATTTACTCATATTTGTTTATGGGGAATTAATAAAAACATTACCTTAATATTGTGATGTTAACAAATATTTATTTTTTTGATTTGTTGTGATATATCATCTTCAGTTTTGTTTAATACAAGTTTTTCTTCAAGTTATGCCTTCTACAAGATTTCTCCTCCTGCCTTGATCCATGAACCATTTCTCTTCCATTACTTTCACCACATCCTCTCTCTTGATACTTCCTTCATCACCATATTCATCCGTTTCATTCTTGGTCTTCTATCTGTTTTCTCTGCATTCAGCCTCCTTTGTTGTTAATTTTTCCCCATCCATCCTTTCAATATGCCCAAATCACCTGAACTTTAATCTTCAAATTGACTCAACAAGGCTTCCCAATTTCAGTTCCTCTCTATCATACTACTTCTTACTCTATCCCTTCTTTTCCCTAGCTTGGTTCTCTTGAATTTCATTTCTGCTCCCTATATATTAGTGTTAGTTAAGAGGAATTAGAAAATTGAGCTCTGAAAGTATGTTTTGTTCTGCTTATTTAAGAAGAATAAGTTATACTACTTGATATACTACATCAGTGTATTTTTCATTTGTTATTGAAATGCTTCTATTATACTCTAAATTAAATTAAAATATATTTAAATAAAAATCATGCATACATATACTTATATGCACGTGTATTCACATATTTATGTATATTTTTTCAAACTAGAGTGATATTTATGATTTCAGAATATGTTGCACCTAGCAGGAAATGGATCATGTCCTGCAATTAATGCATTGAGTGAATTTGTAAAATTGTTATATAATCGTATATTATTTTTTTTAGACCCATCTACATCATGTTTAAAATTAGAGGTTAGTATTTATTTTTTTTATATATATATAATTGGACTATTTTTATTCACTTTACTGTTTTATAATTTATTCATTAATGTAAAAGCATTTTTTTCTTTGTTTTTTTGTTTTTATTATTCATCATCTTGTTATTTTAATGTGGCTCCATCTAGGATTCTTGGAGGTAATAGGAAACTTACAAGCCTTTGAAAAGCTGGTAGCAGTTATAAACAGTATCTGTTAGAGATGATTGAATAAGGAGTGATTTATGAATTAGGGGAGCAACCGTTTCACTAATTGGTTTGCCATCTAATTCAGAGTCGATATGATCTCAACACTAAAGCCTTAAAAATTTTGGTTAAAAAGCGATTAAAAACTAAAGTTGTGTTTTATGAAGTTATATTCTTCATTCCTTTTTTCTTTTCATGCAATGTGATTTCATCCTCTTGATAAATATTTTCATTAAATTAAATGGAAGTTACTCAGGAAAGTAATGGAAATTACTCTTAATGTTATTAAGAGCTTTTTTTCTTTTACTTAGCTGTACACATTATCATTTGTCACACAGTTATGTTCAAAAATAAATAGTCCTTAAATAACCTGCCATCTTTGTTAATATGATTAAGATACAGACCCTTAAAAGAAGTTTAATATTGAACAATTCCTATTTATATATATATATATATATATATATATAGAGAGAGAGAGAGAGAGAGAAATGTTATAAAAAATAAAAATGGAAGGATTAACAATGTTCTTATAACTGGAAAAAAATTACAAAAAGAATATCCATTTATTCATGTATTCATGTACATGCACAGTTAACAAAGAAATAATTTATTGTCCCAAGACATAATCCCAAAACTATGATCCATCGTGACTGTATCTCAAAAAACAATTAAGTGATTTATCAGACCATACTTTGTCATCAGTCTGCTTCAGACTGATGACCTGGTCTGATAAAATGGTCTGATAAAATCCAAAGTTGATTGGCAGCTGTAATAAATAAATGATTTATTAAAATTTATTTAAAAAATGTCCTAATATTGTTTTTTCATCTATGTTTTTATTGAGGATTTTGTAGAGATTATCTTCAAATTATCTTTAAATATCTTTGAATTTTCTTAAAGTTATTTTGTCATTAAAAGTAATTAAGTTGTTAACTTAGTAAATACTTATTTCAAGTATTTACTAAGTTATAAACAGTATCTGTTAGAGATGATTGACTAAGGAGTGATTTATGAATTAGGGGAGCAACCGTTTCACTAATTGGTTTGCCATCTAATTCAGAGTCGATATGATCTCAACACCAAAGCAGGATGTAAATACTTATTTCAAGTATTTACTAAGTTTCTGAAATAAAATGAATTTTTCTACTATTATAAGTTACTGGTAAATAATTAAACTTTTGTTTTGTTAGTATACCTATTTTATGTTTAATTATAAATAGTGAAGTTTTAATAATTTGATTTTATTATTTTCTTGAAGCTAGTAGTCATCAGTATATTAGTTTTGTCACTTTTCTTTTGTTAGGTATACTTTTTTGATTGTGAGGGATTTAAACTTGTTACTATATTTGTCAACATGATTTTTAGTTTATTATATTAATATGCTTGTAAGTGTTCTAGATAATGTTACTTTAAAGTTTCTGTTTGTCATTCTTATTTATAATTTTTTTCTTTATTCTATTGCGGGGGTTAACACCTGCTTTATTTTAAATGTTACAATTTCATTTATATTTAAATTAATTAACTGATCTTTTGTTATTTATTTTGACATTCATTAATTTGTGTATACCTTTTATAACATAATAAAATCATTTTCATTTTGTAGACTATTTATAAAATGATTTGCTTTGTGTTATAGTTCACTGATAAGGAATAACCATTCTGAATTCATCATGCTAAGTATTCTTATGTTAACTACAAAGGCTAATAGAATAGACACACTAGATTACCCAGTTATAGAGTGCAATAACCTTAGCATTTTTGAAGTTTTTTAGTGTATCAAGTTCATCATAGTTATAATTAATATTATCATCCATTCTTAAGAAAAATATAGCCTTAATACTAATTTGGAGCTGTTTGAAACCTGATTCCCTGAACCACCAAAATATCAGTCTATAAAATAAATAAAATGGTCGTAAGGTAAACATTTTGTAAATGTTAAATTAAATGTTAAGTTAAATTAAAATAGTTATGTCTATTTTGAAAAATGTCACAATTGTTATGAATTATAACTGTTTAAAATAATTATGATTGTTATTGTAATTGCTATTGTAATTATAATTGTTACAAAAAGGATGTAATTGCTTTAATTTACTTATGACTTTAACATTTACAAAATTTTTATTTTATGATGATCAATTGTTATGTCTCTAATTTTATCATGTGAATTTTATATTTTTTATATATTTTAATTGTAAATTATTATAAATTCCTTCTGAAGATGACAAAAGCCAAAAATGTTTTAGGAAATCAAATAATATATTGGTAAGCTGTTTTTAATATTATATTTATAATAATAAAAAAGATGGTTGATTGTTGAATAATGAAAAATTTATTAGAAGTAAAAGATTTAAAAAAAAAAAAAATGATAAAGAGAAAACTTGACAGATATTTAAAAGATATAGAAAGTACACTACAGCAAAGACAGATGGTTTGAAGGAAAAGGATTGTGATAAAAGGAGCATAGAAAACATAATAAATAAAGCCAAAGTTTAATAATATCAGAGGTTTGGACAGAAAACTGCTGCTAGAGAGAGGAGACAACTAAAGTGAATAATTGTGAAGAGCTGGTAGAAAAAACTAACTTATGAGAAATTTATTAGAAGTAGAAAAATAAGAATAACGACAGAAAATAGTCTTAGAAATGTAAACAAGAACACAGAAGCAAAGCAAGATTATTGGAGGGAATTGTTGGGAAGTTGTGATAATATGAATTTAGAAAACATAAGCGTAGTGTATAGAAAAATTGAGGAAATTTTGCAAAGATGAAGCCAAAATTTAATAGAGATCTGAAGAGAAGACTGCTCTTAAGAAAAGATGAGAGAATTAATTGATGGAAGAAATATGAAAAGCGTTTTATAGAGGGGAAAGTTGTCAATCAGAATTATTTTACTGAAATTAATCTCTTTAAGATTCATATTATTCTTCTGTATTGTTAAATTATATTTAAATTTAACTATATTCTGTTAAATCAATCACCCAATATAGAATATTGAGATAAGACATATCTTTCCTTAATTCTTCATGAAAGTACTTACTTGAATCCTGCATTTAGTGTTTTTATTTTGCAATAATAAAATATTTTAATAATGACTGAGGATGTATTAGTTAATCCTGTGAAAGTACTTCCGTGAAAAATTAAAGTAAGATATTTCATATCAGTACTCTGTACTAGGTGGTTTATTTAATAGAATTTAAATACTATCAGAATTGTTATACTGTTTGGCAAAGTAGGATTCTTTAAAAACATTTCTATTGTACAAAAACCACAGGAGTAGATAAATGTGAGAACTAATGCATTGTAATATCATCATCATCAGGCATTATAATTGCAATTGTTATATCAAGAAAAGTAGGAGTAGATAAATGTGAGATTTACATATTATGCTTTCAAATTAGTAACCAGATTTGTTTAACCAGCTTCCAGGCTGATTTAGTGGTTAACTCGTCATTGCAAATCAGCTGATTTCAAAGTCGACAGTTCTAAAGTTCAAATCCTGTTAAAGGCAGTTACTTTTATTTGAATACTAGAGCTTGGATATCAGTGTTCTTTGGTGGCTGGTTTTCAATTAACCACACATCTCAGGAATGGTTGACCAGAGATTGTATAAGACTACACTTCATTTACATTCATACATATCATCCTCTGAAGTAATACCTTATGGTAGTCCCAGAAACTAAACAGATAAAAGAGAGAGATCTATTTATAAAAGAATTAGATGAGAGGTGATAGGTGAAAGTCAGTTTTCTTTCAGAAAAAACAAGGAAATGGAAAGAAAAATTTGCCCTCAGATTAGTTAAGAAGTTGGTGAAGAAAACCAAAGTTACATTTATGGCATTTGTATATCTTGAAAAATTGTTAAATAACAAATGATGAAATGGAAGAGAAAGAATAGTAGGATTGAAGTTTAGATAAAAAGGAAAGAATAATTATTTTTAATTTGTATAAGGTTCATTAAAAATAAAAAAAAAAAACAAGGAAAGCTCATTTGCTAAACACAAAAAAAAAGTTTAAGATTTGAATAACGATTCAAGGATCAGATGTAGAGAATTAAAAATTTGCTTTTTTTTGGGGGCAGAAATTAAAAGTTAGTTAAAAGCAATGGATTCAAGTTGGAGGAGAAATGTAATTTGATAAACAAAAACATAAGTGATTAAATGCGAAAGAAGACAGTGAATATTAAAATCAGCGAAATCAAAGAAATATTAAAATACAATATACCAGTATTTGCAGAATTTTGTTATCCAAGTATCAAAATTGATGGTTAAATAAACAGCAGACTTACATAAGCCAGTACTATTTTTATGCAAAAAATAAGTTAACAGCAATTTGTTTTCTGCGTAGATTCAGAGATTTAAAAAAAAATTGTTTTGAAAGTATCTTTGTGTAGAATGAACCATGGACAGTAGGAAAATGTTACAAGATTTTAAAAGTGGTATTGTAGCAGAATTTGAAGTTTCTTGGATTGATATTATACAAAATGAAGAAATTCTTAGATCAAATTGGAGAAGAAAGAATTTTATGCAAATCTTACAAAAAGAATGACAATTACCAAGTCATACAACGTTGATGAATTTGATTTTAAGAAAAGTTTATGGAGCAAGTTTAAAGTTAAAAAACATAAAATATGTATGTGAAACATACATTTAGGATGTAGTGTGGCTAATAAAAGACTAATGCAGAATATGAAGAAGGAATTATCATTTTATCATTCCCTTTGGACCCAAAAGTGATGAATTGTAATGGTTCAACTGTACTCTTTCTGTTTCCAAGACACTTAGAAGAATATATCAAATGCTGTTATCTCTCCATTTAGAAGACTAAAGAAAATTAGGTAAATATGAGGATTTTTTTAAATATTCGGTATGAAGTACTTAGAACATTATACATTCCATATTATTTTTTTGATGAGAGAGGTAAGTAGATATAGTGTCCTGCAGACTGATGTGGAGTCTGATTTTACTATTACTTGTAGACATAGTAAACAATTCTTTTAAGTAATTTAATAATTGATTTTATTGCACATTTATTTAGTTATCGATATTTACTTTTTTTATAATAGAAAATATCATTTCACAACTATCAACACATAATAATCTTTTTGTCATAATGAAAAAATATATAGGTTACTTAATTTTTAAATTCTGTTAAAGGGTAATCCATTGTCTCCTAATTCATCAGATGTGTCACCTTCATCCAAAAAAGAAGGAAGTTTTCCTGATAATGTTGCATTTCATCAGTACAAAGAAGAAAGAAGAAAAGTTAGTGTAAGTTTTATTTCTTTTTGTTTATTTTTTTTTTTAAAGATGTATTGATACTTTAACCCGCTGGCTAGATCTGGGTTATTAACATCATAAACAAATGATATTCTCTTGTAAAGAACAATACTGCTTTATATTTAACTTTATAATTGTGGAAAAAACTCTCTAAACTGAACATGCTTTCCTGATCATAAAAAATATTTTAATTTAAAATTTTTTAAATTAATAGTCTGCTAAAAGAACATAATATAATTTCTGAAATTAAAAAAAATATGTTTTAAAATTATCTTATATTAAAAGTATAGTTTCATATACAAGGAATTGTTACTAAAAATTTATTCTCTGTGTTAACATTGCGTGTTAAATATTATATGGAAAGACTTACCTTACAAAATATTAATCTCATATCAGATTTTGATAATTTTTATTTTGCAAAACTATTTTTTATTTTTTTGGGTGAAAACTAAATTAAAGATTTTATCTAGTTACGCAAGTGAATATTAACAGTTGTGCTGTACACTAATAAGTAATTTCAGTGAATACAGTGAATATTATTCTTATAGATTTCTATCAAGTAAAACTTCTTTAATATAGTCAAATGATAATGGTGGTATAAGAAATAAAGATAAAACTAGATGAATTCTATTTTTATTTTTCTAGATTTCATTATAAATTATTCATAAGAAATTATTATACATATTAACTTATTCACTGTTATATGTAAATAAATATTTTCTATTTACTATTGTAATTAAATCTATTTCTAACATGTAGATGTATTAAATGTCATTCAGAACAACATAATTTATTATAGTCCCTTTAATGTAACAAACTGGATTGTTTAAAATTAATTCTTTGAATAAAACAACCAATATCTGTTGTTTTAAACATTTACTAGAAATAAGCATTGACTCCATTATTTTCTGAGTGCAGTAAACAAACAACCAATTAATTTGAGATTTTGTTTTGTTGTAATGTTTTACTCTTCAAGTCTGGTATCTTCTCTGTTGTTTTTTATACAGAGGGGTCCAAATATATATATATATATATATATATATATATATATATATATATATTCGCTGTTTGCTAGTCCATATCTTGTGAAAAATTTCACTTGACGTGAACATTTTTGGCACTGAGATTGTTATGACCACTAGCAGATTTCATACAATGGCCATGGTGTCAAATGCACATTGAACTACGGCTGTTAGTATATCTGGCATAATGGTAGCACATAACTATGATTTTTTCATGTAGCTAGCTGATTGTTGCTGATTTTTGTCAATACACATGATTCTTGTTAGTCTCCCAGAGGTAGAAGTCCAGAGATGTCAAATCAGGAGACCAAGGTGGGTACTCAGCACCATCTCTTTGACCCACCCACTTTCCAGGTAGAGTTTTATCGAGGTACAATCTGACATTTCTATGGTAGTGAGGTGGGTCTCCATTTTGTTACATTTAAAAAAGTTCATTACCATACAGGTTTTGGATGACAGGCAAAATCCTTGCCGGAAGCATATCAAAATATGCCTTACCAGTTACAGTACCCTTGGAGAAGAAGGGGCCATTCAAACCATGCACTGATAGACCATACTACTCAGCAACCCCCGGTAAATTCACTGCCCCTTCCATATGAGCGTGTTGATTTTCAGGAGCCCAGTAGACACAATTATGATGGTTCACAGTATTATTAAGTTTGAGTTGCACCTCATCATTCCACATTATATTCGTACACTACCTTGCAAATTCCTCATCCATGTCAACAATGTACTGAAACCATTCACAGTACTCTATCCTTCGATCTGAATCGTCCTCATTGATCTTGTGCAGCAGTCTTGGAATGTACACTTTCAATTTTGCACTCTTCAAAATGCATTTTACACTTGACCAACTCACTCTACTTTTGCATGCTCCCTGGTTCACTGACTTTTTGCTGTGATCAGGAGAAATGTTGCAACACCACAGTACTGGACACCAAACTTGTACCTGTTCATAGTCGGTCAGATCTTTCATTGTGCACATCTTTAATAGTTCTGGTAACTTCAAATTTATCGTGAATGCAGGCAGTTGTTTGATATGTTGGTGGCAGTGTTCCAAACTCTCTCTGCCACTGCCATTGTACCTCGTGAATGTACTCATACTTCCAGTACCACTTCAGTACAGCTTTGCATTCAACAAACGATATGTAAACCTCAGCCATTGTTGCTACTCGACTGTCTTCCTGCTGCACTGGTTAGTATGACTGCCTCATTCCACCACCAACCACCCGCACATGCATGGCATAAATTGCCAGCTTTACCTACCACGACAAATTTACCTTACACTACACTACTCACTAGATTAGTGAGAATAAGTCTTTTTGAAAAGATATTACAGTAACCGCCAGATATTTCGATCACATTTGTTTTTCCAATAATGATCGGAATAAACGGCGATCATAATAACCGAAAATACGTACAGCTATCGGAAATACAGCCGTGCATATATCAAGATATACGCATGCGCATATTTCCGATAACCGTGAGTATTTTCGCTACAAGGGTAGCATCTAT
>JAAAKQ030039840.1:0-36034 GCA_010016005.3 Zanna intricata
TATTCTCCAGATCTGGCCCCCAGCAACTTTTTCCTGTTCTCAGACCTCAAGAGAATGCTCGCTGGAAAGAAATTTAGTGCCAATGAAGAGGTAATCGCAGACACTGAAGCCTATTTTGAGGCTAAAAACAAATCGTACTATAAAAATGGTAACGAAAAATTGTATGACACTATAATCATTGTATCGCCTTCAAAGGCAACTATATTGAATAATGAAATCAAATTTTATCAAAAAAAAGATTTTTTCTATGTTAGCCTATGAATTTTTCAGCCATACTGTTATCATTTAGCATGTCTTAATTTAAAATATATATACAGTGGGGCAAACAAATTAATCTGAATGGAAATTTTTGTTTTGTTGTAGGGAATTTTCATTCTGTGGCAGACTGCTTGCTGTTTGGCATTTCAGGTTATGTTGTTGGTTTATACACAAACAGAATTAGTGGTTTTTGTACTTTTAGAATTCACTGTCAATTAGTTTTTGGTGACTTTGTTTCTGTTACACGCTTGTTATTCATTTCTTGTTAATACAGGGATATAAACCCACAAAAGCAGTCAGAAATTGTTTTTTGATCCCAGCACACAAATGACAGACAGATTGCCAGTGGGTGTAGTGTGGAGTTAAGGACACTGTAAATAAAATTATGAAAAGGTTTAAGAAAATAGGTTCTGTCTCTGCAAAGATAAAAGGAGAGTGTGGACAGAAAAAGAAAACCACACTTACATAGGATCAATTACTAACAAGAAAAAGCAATTGTTAGCTGTTGACTTTAATTGAAACTTGAGAGCCAGCAGGACTGATGTTTCTGATATGACAGTTTGTAGAAGATTGTTGGCAATGGAAAGGATTGCTTGGAAACCTAAAAAGAAGCACTGACACAGGTTATGAAGATAAAAAGTCGTCAATGGGCAAAGGAACATAAATACTGGATTATTGAGAAGTGGAAAAAGTTATTTTTTCATATGACATTCATTTATTTGTTCAAGGAGTGAGAGTAGACTACATTCATAAATCAGTAGATGAGAAAACTAATATGCCAGCACACCTGCAACAAGCTCCCAGACAACCAGCCAATAAGACGTTTTGGGGATGTTTTACACATCAAGGGCTATGAGCCCTAGATGTGGTTGTGCCCATGCCTGTGTATAGGATGAAATCATATTAATACATTAACATATGCCAAAGAAAAATAGTCCCACTTATCCAGAACTCATTTTCCAACAGGAACCTTCACCATTTTGCAAGTCAAAAGAAAACAAAAGTACTCTCGTGGCCAAGGAACTCTCCGCGATCTAAATCCCATTAAAAATTTAAGGGCCATCCTAAAACGATTTGGGAAAATGAATTATAACAAAAAACTTTATTAGTTCAGCGATACAGGTTTGGTCTCAAGATGAAAAAATCAGAAATCATTGTTATATCTTAATGGAATCAATGCCAGAGGATTAATGAAATAATCATAAACAAAGGACACGTAAACTATTAAATTTAAGTAAGTTTGACTATTAAATAGTTTTTCTTTTAAAAATATCATTTTTTGTTAAAAATACTTTGGATAAATTTGTTCACTTCTGTATAATTTTAAAAAAAATTAAAAGCTCTTTGTTACTGAATATTAACATTGCGTAGTTTCTTTTATAAACATCAGAGGTTTACAGGAGATGCTTGTTAATCGGCCACCTGAACACTTGACGTGCACTTATAAGCTATCACAATTAGGTATATTTTATATCATCTACCTAACTCTTCTTTCTTTCGAAGTGTCTGGATTGAAGCAGTAAGCCAGTGTTGTAGCTAATTTTCCACAAAATGCAATAACTTTTTAAACTTGTCAGTTAAGTCACTGACTATCTTGTGCAATTTTTTACATAATTATACTTCTGTCTAATAGTTTCATTAGCAAATAATAAAACAACTTGAAAAACAACATTTCAATAAGTTTTTTAAAACTCAGTAATGCTACAACTAAAAAAATAAATAATACACCACTAAATGTATGATAATGTTGCTACAGTAAATACAAAAAAATAACAAAATTATTAATATTTCAATAGCTGAAGTTTCAGTTACTTAAGATTTAGAGTCTCATCGCAGAGTGCATTAGATGACTATGAGAAATTGCTGATGACATTTACATTACATAAGCAATCATTAAACAAAAATCAAGCTACTATAAAGTACTTAAAGTTTTGCACAGGTATTGTACTAGACAAGCTGCTTTATATAAACAGCAATTATGATTGGAAATGACAGATAACAGCAAAAAAGACCATAACAACGAAAACTGGATGTGTGGATATGAACCAGAAACTAAGACTGTTATTGCAAGTGAAAAACTTCAAATTCTATCAGAACAAAAATAAATAAAGAGCTAAGTCTAATTGATGTCTTTTTTAAGTTATATATCAGCAACACACTCTACTTAAAAAAAGAATTAATATATATTAACAAGAGATTCTCATAATGCTGTTTTGTCATGAAAGACAAGGCTAATGAAATTTTGCTAATAGAAAATCCATGATGAACACTTGCCAGTTCAATCCTAACACCTAGTTCACAAATTATTTAAGTAAGCATTTGATTCCCCAAATTCCCCTAGCAGCTAATTCTTCAGATATGGAACCCTGTAATTTCAGATAATGCAAATTGAAAATGCCAATTAAGGGTCACAATATGAATCAACAGGTCATTATAGAAAAACACCATGAACATGCCATGCCCAAAAAAGATTCCCATCAAATTAAAATTGTTGACCATTAATTCTCATTCACCTATTAAGAATAAAATAATTATATAAGTGCATTTGTGTTTTTTTTTTAATTAGATAGTTTTAATAATAATAGTAATATAAAAGTACAAAATTTTAGAAATGTCGCACATTAAACAAAACACTTGACATAGATCCTTTGTATTCAAAATGTCAAGCCTAAATGAAAAATGCTTTTCTTCTTTAGCACAGGCTACCAGTAATAATGTAAATTAATTATACATTACACCGTTTACTGTGCACACAAATATCAAAAAAAGTCATTTACAAGTACTAAATGATACAATAAAATAGTACAAAAAAAGAAATTTGCTCACCTGTGAGTACTTGCCATCTTGTATATCCTTCTGCCTGTTCAGAAACCAATCAGGGATTTTGTATTGGCGTGGATTACACATAATTGTAACAATTTTTTCTACCTAAAAAAAATTTTTTTTCTTTTTAATTATTTATATTCAACAGTAGCTACTCCTTAAGTAAAGTTAAAGAATTGAAAAAAGTCTACTCAATTTCCATATTAAAAAAATATATACATCAATATTTGCATTAATTGTATTAATTAAATAATAATAATTTGGTACAATTACAACACACACCACAGCAAATGCACAATTACAGTAAGAACAATATACTGTAAAACCTATAAACAAATTTTTATTTATATTATTGAAGAAAACCTGTACAAAAAAGAAATAAATTATGGGAAGACATAACGATATGTATTCTTTCTAAAAACAAGAAATTACAACATGGGAAAGCCAATCTGACAGACTGTTAAGTAAAATTAACTTTTTATAAAAATATGTCCGTATAATATATCTTCTCATAAGTGACTATTTTTTTTTCGATGATGAAGGAATGCCATTGATGCATGCCACCACGGGGTCATCGTGGGATTGTGTCGGGCTCGGATCCAGGATGCTCTCTGTCCCGGGCTAGCTAACAGGCTCCGCCAAGGTGTTGTTAGGCATTAATAATAACCTGCCACATACCGACTAAACCTCCCTCACCGCTCTGAGGCTGGACCCGCAATTAAGCATAACGCAGCCTCAGGGGGATTTGTCCGGGGTGTCTTCGGATCATCTTCATCTTGTTATGCTCTCTTCTCAGCTGCAGTCGCCCTCTGTGAACATAGTCTAAGAAACAGATCACATCCACACCTCTTTCATGTTTTTTTTCTTTTTCTTAAAGTGAGTGTCTGTGTGTGTGCCAATGTGATAAATTTTTTTTCATTTTCTTTTTTAAATTTTTTTTTCTTTTTATTTTTATTATTTTTGGAAAGTGCGAGTGTCTGTGTATATGTACGTATGTCTGTCAGTGTGTTAATTTTTTTTGTCTTATGTAAATGTGTGTGTGTATGTGTTCACGGTGAGGGGGGGGGGAGTCCTCATGCGTCATCATAATCGCTCATCCCAAAACTGGGACAGACAGCTATCCCCACCCCCCTGGTTCCTCCATGTAAGTGTAGATTTGCTTGCCCACTCCAAGGTCCGGGGATTGGGGAGTCCCCGTGTTTCATTGTCAAAGCCCATCCCCGCAAGCAAGGACGGACTGCAACTACACAGGGGCTGTCCCCTCCTCCCAATCCGCCCTAAAGTCCCACGTTCCACATCACTTCCTCTCTTTCTTTCTTTTTGATTATTACTGTGACCAGTAGGCGTACTTTGTCCCATCCTTCTACATTATACAGTATTGTAGCAATTATTTCCTCGGGAGATGTTTCGGTAATCCCATAGGTGACTCTACTTCCCAACAAGGACACTGAAGAATCGCATATTATGCTGTTTTTACCCTTTCACAGTATATACAATTACTCCAGTCGCAATGCTTAAATCTGTGAAGATATTCATTAAAAGCCCCATGGCCAGTGAGGAATTGGGAGAGGTAGTAGTCCACCTACTCATGCTCCCTCCCATCAGGGACCTAGTCTAGGAATTAGATGTCTTGTCCATATGGTGGCACTGGTCCCTGTCCAGGCCTCCTGCCATTCTTCTAATAGTTTTGTTGAAGCGTCCGCCGCTGGTGTGCCCTGCCAGATACAGATTTGCTGTCTTGCTATCAACTCTTTCGGGGGGGGTGCCAGCAATTACCCCAGCCGCCATTGCTGAAATGGTATGGTAGCCACGGATTATTTTTAGAATACCTCTTCGTTGCATTGACTGGATCTTTTTAATATTTCTTTTGTTTTGCAGGGTGGGTTCCCAGGCAGGCACTGCATATAACAGTACGGCCAAGGTTCCCGCCATCATCAGACGTCTCTTGGAGGCTCCTGGGCCTCCATGAGGGACCATTATCCTGCTTAGAGTAGACATAGTCTCTTCGGCCTTTCATGTGGTGTACTTTATATGGTGGATGTATAGTCCCAATCTCTCCAGCCATACACCCGGATATTTTTCTCTAGACTGGGAGATCACAGCCATGCTGTCAACACAAACCTTAACCGGTCTCAATCTGCAGCATCCTGCCATTACAAGCACTTGTGTCTTAGTCGGTTCTAACTGTAAACCTCTCCTTCTCAGCTTGTTACTTATCTTTCTGAAGGTGTTATTGGCCACCATTTCCACTACAGATTCTGTTTGGCCTCTTACTAAAATGGCCATATCATCTGCATATGCCACTATTTTGGCTGAATCCAGAAGTTGTAATATTTCATCCAGCACCACATTCCAAAGGAGGGGAGCCCTGAGGTACCCCTCCCCCTATCTGGAATTGCATTTCTCCATCCTTAGTGTCGACTACAATTTTCCTGTCAAATAGGAAATCTTGTACCATAGCTCTTAAGTAGTTACTGATGCCTCATTTTTCCAAAGCTTCGTTTATTGCGTCATGTATCACAATGCCGAATGCATTCCGTACATCAAGGGAATCTCTCTAGTCCTCCGCATACCCATCCAGCAGTCTTTTGCCCATGCTACCATATACCTTATCGCATCTATAGTTGACTTATTTTTGATAAAACCGAACATTGTTCGGGCCAAGTCTCCCTTTAGCTCAATTTCTGCCCCCAGTCTGCTCGCTATTATGTGTTCGCAGAGTTTGCCCAACACTGGTAATAAACAGATGGGTCTAAATTTTCTATTTCCGGTGTCTTCCTTCTTTTTTTCTATTAGCACCACTTTTCCCGTCTTCCACCATACGGGAAAGGAAGCACTGCGAATAACTTTGTTCATTATTTCTATGATCAACCACCGTATGCACGGTGCCCGTGCACTGTTTAAGGCTGACCTTAACAGGGCTTTTTTTGGTAGTCATTTTTTTTTTCTATATCCATAAATTCTTTGAGTGTCATCCTGGTGCCCATATCTCTAGTGACTACTACGAAACTTTTGGTACAGAATGTTTTTCAATCTAATCTTTAATGTTTTTCTCATCATTTAATGCTATTCAAGATATTAATTATGACCACTAATTCTGCCATGATTTATAACTACCAAATGCCAAAACTATATTAAAATATTTATTTTTTTTAATTAACAAAACTGTAAATCTATTACTTATAAGAAAACCAATTTAGTTCAAATTATTTTAAAGTCACATATTTTATAATTAAATTATAGAAAAAATGTATGGAGGTAAATTTTTGAAAGTAGGAACTTGCCTCTGATTTTGATGAAATTTGGTATATACTTTATTTAGGACCTAAGTTATTTGTTAAAATTGACATTTTTCATGGGAAATGTCTTTCATCTGAGTTACATCCGACAACCTTAACCCAAGTTTAAGATCAGGTTAGGATAAAATAAATTATTTTCAAACTATATAAATGGTTACAGTATATAATTATGGGCTCAGCCTAACAATCGGCCAATTTAAAATTTAACATTAATTAGATTTAGCAAGTGAAGCTAGTGATTTCGTACTGAACTTAAGAAAGTTCAGTACATAGAATAGTTACCTAAACCAAACTAAACTCAACTGAAATTCATTTAAACCAAGCTATTTACTCCATAAATAATGTATTTTACACTTGTGCTATGTTGAATTATAAACTTTTTGGCGCGGATACTACAAAACATATGAGGAGCGTAACTCAGGTAAAAGACAATTGACTACAATTTTCAATTCTAACAAATAACTTATGTCCTAAATAAGGTATATATCATATTTCAGCAAAATTGGAAGCAGGTCCCTAATTGCCAACTATTACCTAATACTGTAGAAATGTATATTTAGCAATTCATAAGTCAGTTAATATATGGCTAAAAGCAATTATAGCCAATTACAGTAAGAATTTTTACTAAATAAAAAACAGTAAAGAAGCAGTATAAACAAAATTTATATAAAAGATATTATTCCAATATAATTATTGCATATCAAGAACACACCTGATATATATCTAAAGTACATCAGGCCCAAGGGAAAATAATGCATTTAGTTTAGCACAGGCTACTAGCAAAAATACACATTTTTCAATGCATTACTACTTTGTTAACTGTGTGCTCTCAGAATTTCTAATATATTTAATTCAGAAACTAAACAAATACTTATACATACCTCTTCTTCTGAACATTCTCCTGCACGTTTATCTAAGTCAATGTCAGCTTTTTTTAATACAATATTTGCATATCTCCGACCCACACCCTTAATCGCAGTCATAGCAAACATAACTTTACGCTTACCATCAATGTTTGTTCCCATAATACGGAGAATATGCTGAAATTTTTCTGGTATGACCAGCGACTGGAAAAGAAAGAATATACAAATTATTTAAATTTCAAACATAAATTTCTATTTTCCATCTGATCATTCTAACTTAATTATAACCTTTTGTAAAATCACCTTGCATTTGTTAAGGATTAAGCTCAATTACTTTAGAATAATTACTATTCATTAATCCTAGATGTACTTTGAGGTAAACAAGTACTTCTGGTAACTAATTAATTCCAGAAGTCATCACTAGATAACACTAGTAATACAGTATTTATGGTAAGTTTCCTAACTTTGGTGAAAGTGCGTTTCAAATCGGTTGACCAGTGCTATATCTGTGTTCATTTTGTTTACAAAAACATTATCTGGTGTACATCTTTACCCCTCTCTCTTTATCTGTTTAGCCTCTGGAACTACCGTAAGGTATTACTTCAGAGGATGAATGAGGATGATGTGTATAAATGCGAATGAAGTGTAGTCTAGTACAATCTCAGGTGTGGTTAATTGAAACCCAACAACAAAAGAACCACTGGTATCCACAATCTAGTATTCAAATCTGTATAAAAATTTACATCTGTACCCCTGTGTACTGTTTACATAATGTAAATAATTCTCATTTTATAAATATAAATTAGAATCACATTACTATTAATTGTTATTTTCACAGCATCAACATTAATTATAGGCAATTTACTTTCAACATCCCCATTATAAGCAATTTTGTTTTCCTTTCAGACATTATAGTGGCCTCTTCGAATAAAAAAGATATCTTCTACAGAAAAAATTTATAGAATAATGCTGAGATCAAAACCCTAAGACCAAAATCTTCTCAAAGAAACTACAATGTAGATGATAAGGCAATGTCGGAATGAGTATATCCATGATTTACAGGCAATAGAAATGAAAAGACAAGAGCTATTATCGGTTTACTTTAATTTTAGTCTACAAGATGAGGAGTGTAAATACCAGTAGATTGTTTGATGTCACTTATGTAATCTCAATTTTTCCAGCAACCATGTGATATGAACATCAAATTCTTGATACGGTGCCTTCAATTTGATAACAAACAAACGATTACAAGGGAACAGACTAAATGGCCCCAATACATGAACTTTTTGTCCATTTCTTGAAAAAATGTTCTGTACTGTACACACCTTCATATAGATATATAGATGAACACACCTGCACCATAGATGAACAACTCGTAGGATTCCAGGGGTTATATTCCTTCAAGATGTTCATTCCAGACAAATATGGAATGAAGACTGTAATCAAGTGTGATACAAAGACATCCGGTATTACTGGTGAAATATATACAAAGATTTACCCCAAATGACATTCCAGCAGCAGATTATTATACTGTAATAATAATTGTCGAAGCCTATTTTTGAGACAAATAGAAATTTGTCAATAGGCAAATAATTTACATCTGTGCCCACAAAAAAAAAAATAAATAAATAAAAGAGAAATACCAAAATTAATGAAAGAGGCCTTAAAAGAAAAGAAAAAATACTGCTGTTTGACTATGGTGATTTCTTGACACTTGTCTCAATGTACACGTAAAAAAAAAAAAAATAAGAAAATTGTTTAACTATTATATTCCATGCACTCCGAAGGAGATAATCCCAAATCAGTACAGCTTCCAGAAATTACTGAATGGTACAATGCCACTAAACTGGATGTCAATAGTTTAGACCAGTTATGCCAAACATACACATGTGCAAGGAAGAAAAACCGGTGGTCCTTAAGATTATTCTACAATATTTTAGACATTGCTGGAGTTAATTCATTGATCTTATTTAAATGGACCAAAACATATAAGTAAAGAAAAAAGAAAAAAAATAGAAGAACCGTTATAAAAAACCTCGCTTGGGAATTTGTGGGACCACACATGCTGGGTCAATTAAATAGTCCAAACTTATGGTTAAATTACAAAATTTAAACATCACGTAAAGTAACAACTACTAAGGAAGCAACAGCTGGGAGATTTTCTCCTGTGACTGAAAAAAGGATTGAAAAAGCCACAATCAATGTATTAAATACAGAAGATTCATTTGTTTGGAACATCAAATAAAAATATGGGCGCAGCGTACAAATTATTTTTTCTTATATATGTTTGTGCATGGTAATACTTTATGACTATATAAATTAAGTGAAAATAAATATTCACAGTTGTAAACAAAAACTCTTTTTGTTGGGGGTACCCTTGTGTATTTTTCCTAACATATTTTTCATGTATACCACTCCAGAGTTAAGCCCCACTCATTTCTGTAATTTGATAGACTATAGTGCGATGGAAAAATTTTATTTTTTGCTAGACAAAATTATACGGATTACAAGAGGAAAACGAAAACACTAAAAAAATGCCTACAACTTTAATGCCTTATTTTACATGTGGTGGCCGAAACCACGTATTTTTAACAAAGTTTTTTAGGCAACTAATAAGTTAATCTTACAGTGTTTTAAGCAACTAATTAAATACGTTATCACTTCTCAACAAAAAATGATGTTGATATTTATAAACTGGAACAGAATCGAAATCCTTTAATACAACGGTTTTCACCATTTACATAGGTTTCCACTGCTTACGTATAGCATTACTTAACCCTACTGTAACTAAACTATGGACCGTAAGGAAATTAAGCACCACTAAAATAAATTACAATCAACATTTTCGTTCTAAATAATTATACGACAAAAAACAAATACGTAAATCAGAAGTAAAAAATTAATTCTGTTCTTTTCACAAAGGTTTACTACCATGCAACTGTAAAGACATGTGCCAAGCATGTTCGTAATGACAAAACATCATGAAACCAACATTTATATAAAATAGTTGTAATTTTCTAATTTACAAGAAAGATATGAGTAAAACACAATGTTTAATACTAACCATTTTTTATCGTTCAGGAAACTAACAAGCACGAATTTTAACCAAACCACACATCCAAGAACTTCCTCTTTCAGAGACACACCGGAAGATACTTCACTGGTATCTACACAAACCTAATTGAGTGAAAAAAATTTCGTTTCTATAACTGATTAAATTTAGAAAAATAAAAAGAAATATGAAATTTCCGGATAGGTTTTTAATTTCTTTTTAATGAATATTTTTATTTAATGTTCACTTGAATTGTAACTATTAGTTAGGAGAATAAGTTTGACAATAAATTGATATTTAATAAATCCTTTTGAAAATAAAAATAAATACACTTCAAATGTATTCAGAATTGATAGATAAAATTGATATGAAAAATTAGTAAATTTTACAATTTATTATGTATTTATGTATTTTGTCCACCTGGTTTACAATGTCAGCTGATGGTGGTTAAGTTGAAGACTAGTTAACGTTTGAAAATGAAAATTTTAATATTTGATAGGTTATGAAGAATGTTTATGTTTGGAATATTTGCAGTGGAACTGTGTGCTAGTTTCAAATTGCTTTGATGCATGTTACTTCGTTCTTCTTGTAACTATTATTTTAGTTATAAATGTGGAAACTAATTATTTAGGACTCAAAAATTGAATATAAAATATTTTGACAGAAAATAATTTTGTTGCCAGTTATCCAGCTCCTTCATCATTGCAAATCTGGGGTCGTTAATGTTGGCGACCGTTTTAGATTGATTGTATAAATCTCTGTTTGTAAGTAGTGGAGTATAAAATATTTGTTTTTTGATGTGTTTATTCATTTAATATGTTCTTTTGTAGAAATCAGAACTGACATTCTAACAGCATTTCTTCCACCTCCCTACCGTACATAGCACTTAAAACTTTCCTTTGTAAACACCTATTTAAGTTAGCATCTACACTAGAATTTTGATACAATTTAACCTCTTGCACATCTTAGTAAATACACATTTATAAATAAAATTTTACATAAAGTGGCAGAACAAAAGTATCTGATGAGAAACATCAACCTGCTGTTTCTGAACTCATGAACATTTCCAGGTAAGAAAATTACTGCCATTTTCAAAGCAACAGAATACATAACATCAAATTTGGCAATCTATGAGCCCACAATTTCAGCACTGATCCATTAATTTATTGAAAAAATTTAATGAGTAATTGCTTTAATTAGGGACTCGCTTAAGATTTTGAGGAAATTTTGAATAATCCCTATTTAGAACTTAAGTTATCATTTACAATAAAATTTTTCATATCACCCAAATTTTGCCTTTCACCCAAAGTAGGTCCCATGTAAGTTACACAGTACTCTCGCAAAAAAATTCATAATTCAACAAAATGTAAAATACATTATTTAATAGTAAATGAAATTGGTTTAAGTAAAATTAAGTTGAATTTATTAGGTTAAGATTAGGTTATGTTGCCCACCAGACTGTTCTAGTAGTTAACGCTAGTGGTAGTGGCAAATCAACTGATTTTGTAGTCAAGAGTTCTAAGGTTCAGATCCTAGTAAAGGTTTTGAAAAAAAACCCATTTTTAATATGGATTTGAATAGATTGTGGATACCAGTGTTCTTTGGTGGTTGGGTTTCAATTAATCACACTTCTCAGGAATGATTGACCTGAGATTGTACAAGACTACACTTCATTCACATTCATATATAAGTAGTACCTTAAGGTAGTTCCAAAAGCTAAACCCGAAAAAGAGAGAAGATTAGGTTATGTTGCCGGCCTCCATGACACGAGTAGTAGTGTATAGATCTTTCCATCGGAGGTCCCAGATTTGAGTCCCCATCAGGCGTAGCATTTTTCACATGCTACAAATCATTCATCTCATCCTCTGGAAGTATACCTATAGGTTTAGGTAGTTCCATAGGTTTAGAAAAGATAAAAAAAGATTAGGTTATGTAACTAATTCCGATAGTTAACTTCTTATATAAACATAACCTAACTCTTGCTATTAACCTTAAATATGAAATTGGTTGATTGTTAGACAGATTCCATAATTATATACCATAACCAATTATTTAGTATGAGAATAATGTATTTTTTAATATAAAATTATACTATCCTTACCTTAATTGTGACATAGACCTAACTAAATGACTAAATTCCATTTAAACCAAGTTATTTACTCCTTAAATAATCTATATTGTATTTAACCTAACTTAATTTAGTCTTAAGTGAAGGTAATTTCATTAACAAATTTCTTAATTTTACTTAACTTTATTAACAAACTTAAAACGACTTATTTAATCTGAAAATAATAGTTAGTCGCTAATCATAAATGAAAACCACTGATTGCATATTCATTCACAAATTTAAAGAACATATATTGACATAAAATGCAGTATAATGACAGAATATATTTTTGGAAATCACTTAATGAAAACAGGACATTTACAAAGATATAAACATAACATTGTGTAAATTTCACACATAGCTACTGAAGCTGAAATTAATGCCATACACCTATTGCTATACCTGCAGTAATTATTTTTTTTCCATTTAAACATAAATTTGACCAATTCTTCTATGAGACTGCGTTAAATACTAGATACCTGGGTAATTTATCCCTGACCTCTCTCTCCAAAAGACTAATTTTAACTTCAATCTTAACCTTAACTGTAATCTTAACTCTCATCTCTCTCCAAAGGACTGATTAGCATCTGAACAGGTCTCAGTAATTCACAAAACTGATAACTAATAGACTGATAATGCAGCAAAAACTTTGACCTTGCATGGTTCACTTGCTCTCAACATTTAGATCTTGTGGTTTCCTGATCCTAAGCATATCTAGATTAAAGCATGGTAGATAAAAGTATGAAAAAAATTGAAATTGATAAAGTAATTGCTCAGAACTACCATATTAGTATCACTGTAGAAATTACTATTAATTAATTATAAAGTATCCTTTGGAAGAAAAAGTTCCATTAATTTTAAAGTGACTTGTTTTTCATCAAGTTTTAATACTGATTCTTTTGTCTGGTGATAAATGCAAATAAATAACTGTGTTTTTCATTTTATCAAGACTTAATTAGTAAATTTAATAATAAATCTAATGACAGTTTTATGTTATGGTTTGTTTTTAGGTGATACTAACTTATTAACAAACTGTGAACTTTTCTGTCAACAATCATGAGTGATGAAAATACATCACAACCATTAGAAGACGAGGTGGTTCAAGAAGTGTTACGTACTGGAACAGATTTAAGACAGTATTCTAAACAGGTTGAAAGAGAGTTAAAGGAAGTTGAAAATAAATCAATTCAAGATTACATTAAAGAGAGTCAGAATATAGTTAGCCTTCATAATCAAATAACAGCATGTGACAATATATTAGAGGTATAGGAATTGTATTATAATGTTGTTAATTATAATTATGATGATGTTAATTACAGTATTGTTTTTACATTGACCATTATTCATTGAGAATATTATCACATTAAAAAAAAAGTAATAACTGAGAGATCTGTGCTGGCGCAGATGCCAGCCCATAACACAGAATTTATATATCTTATACTGATTTTTATAATTACAAATATTCATAAACAGATTGTAATTAATGTTTTAATTAGAAAGATAATTTTAATTTTATTCTGTGCAAGAAAAAATTTGATTTCATTTTACCTGAAATATAGTTTTTCTTCTCTTTTTTATAAAACAAAAAACTTACTCTTACTCATGATAAATTAAGATTTAATAATCTGCATTTTTCATTTTCAGTCTCTTTGACTCTCATTATTTTATAGTGTTTAGTTTTTCTTTATATTCAGATTTTGATTGTTTATTGCGTGTGTCTAAATGGTCTTTTTAACTTAATATATAAAAAGCATCTAAAATTAAAATTTCATAATTTTTTGTCAATTAATTTGATGTTTTAGAGAATGGAATCAATGCTGATGGGATTTCAATCCGATCTAGGTAGTATCAGTAGTGAAATTGTTTATTTACAAAAGAAATCAGTTGCTATGAGTCAACAGCTTCATAACAGACAAGCTATAAGAGGACAGCTTAGTCAGTTTATAGATGATATGTCAATTTCAGAATCACTTATCAAGTTAGTAGTTTTACTTTTATTATAATCATGTAGTGGAATTTGGAACAATACCAATTTCTTACATAATTAATATGATATTTTATTTTTAAATTATCTGAAATAATTGTTTTTATTAAAAATTTAGGAGGTGATCTGTTAAGTATATAATTTTTGGTATTACTTTTATATATATGTATTCACAAATACACACTTTTTTTTGTAAATATTAAAACTTCATACTGTAGAAAATGGTTAAGTCCTATTTATTTTAATTATTATTTATTTATTTGTCATATTCAAACAGTTATAGAAGTAAGCATGTATAATATTTATATATGAGAGGTTATCTCTAAAGTAAAGATCATTTCAGTGTAAAAAAATTTATTCTGAAAACTTCATAAATATTTTTAATTTCTTTTTAACTACATACCTTTTACTACTTCTCTACATAATCACCATGTGAATTAAAGACATTTATCATATTGATGCACCAGCTTCAATTAGCCACTAATTAATAGCATTTTTAAGTTCATTGTCACCTGCGAATTGCTTATCACTCAAAAATTCATTTAATTTCCCAAACAAATGGTAATCAGAAGGAACTTAGTCCAGACTATATGAAGGATGATTGTAAATTTCCCATTCAAATGTTCTCAGTAAATCACATGTCAGACCTGCAACATGTGGATGTACATTATCATGCAGCAGAATGATGCCATCAGTCAACCACCCACGTCATCAATTTTGAATGGTGCATCATAACTTAAGTAGAGTTTCGCAGTAGGCTTCTGTATTTATAGTTGTTCCTCTTGTGGGATGTAATCAGTCAGCAGTATGCCAACTGACCCCAAAAGATTGTGGTTTTCAGTTCGCATCCAAATGGCTTGACCTTTATTGGAATGGTTAGTGATTAAGGATGACACCATTCACTTGACTGCTGTTTTCTCTTGGGCATGTAACAAAAAATCCATGTTTCATCACCAGTATTAATTAATTAAGGAAGTTATCACCTTTTTCTGTATAGTGCATCAAAAATTCAAAAAAAGATCCCATTCAGATTTTTTGTGACTTTCCGTTAAGACGCAGCACCAAACATGCACAAACCTTTCTGAAGCATAATTGGTAATGAGCAATGCAACCAGTAACAGCTCTTAAAAAATCAGATAAAAGAAGGGCCAGGTTGGAAGTCAGAGAGACAATCATTACTCATTTCATCATAGACACATTTCAACAAATCCTCTGTGATTATCAAGGATGTTCTTCTTTATGCACATTTATTCTGTTATTTCTAAACCTTTCACACCATTTTCAGATATTTCTTTCATTCATTACATTATCACTGTACAGCAGCAACCAACTGCCTATGAGTTTCAGCCAGCTTAACATTTTGATAGTTTAAAAGATGTGTGATTCCACGTATTTCACAGTCTGTGGCAACATCAATTTTCCTATTCATTATATAATGAACTCGTACGTAATCAAAGTTACTACAATGCAACAGCTTAACAGCTTATAGACAGCAATGCAGTGTGTACATACTAGCGTGGCCATGAAAGGCACAATTTCGCCAACCTTAAGAAGAGAAATTTTCCAGCAGTCTTTAGTTTAAAGATATCTCTTGTAGGTATAATTAAAGATTTCAGTGTAACCAAAAATTGACTTAGTTTTTTTAGCCATTCGACTTCAGGTGCAATACCCTGATAAGCATCATGTGGATCTCCCTTGTATACTTGCTGTAGACAATTTTCAATTAGGTGTTCAACAATTCAAAGTGGCTTAGCACACTCACAACCAGCTGTAAGTGATGTACACCATTTGTTGACAGAGTAATTACACCTATCATGTCTAGTTCTTATGCAATTAAGTCTGCACCAAACTGACTGTTGACTAAAGCCTAGCATTTGCGCATAGACCACCTCTATCAATTGGTAGCCGTAGTTTTCATCCCACAGGATCTATCATTGTTATTTGACCATGAAATCCTTCTCTGTAAACTTTTGGTCCAGATCCCGTGCAGGTTTTAGAGATTTCAAGTACAGATTAGATAATCCGCTGACTATCAGTTTAGATTGGTGTCCCTTCATTTATAATCTTTTTCCATAGTAGTAGGGGGTATTACGGCACCTGAAATGAGATGAAGGTATATTAGCTTGTACTGGGATCCATTCATTTGGGGTAAAGGAGACTATATCACTAATTGTTTGCATGATTTTATTTAACTCAATATCTACCTTACCCGTATGACAGTTATTCATCTGTAAAGGTGAACTGTACTCTCAGCCACAGAACAGACTAAGGCTAAAGATGGTATTTGAAGTATGCTTACGTCCGCTCCTCAGATATTTCTAACCAGCTTATGTTACCTTAAATTATCAATTAAATTATATATTAATTATCAATTAAATATTAATTATGTTACCTTAAATTCTCAATTTTGCAGCAGCATTCATTATTACACACTTTTAATTCAGGGTTCTGTCAAGCATGATGTTGGTACTTCAGAATTTGATTATGTTATAGTTCTTTCCCACAAATACTTAAAGAGAAGCAGCTTCTCTCTGTTTTAATTGGGTTAGATCTCAGGTCTCAGTTATCAAAGTACATACCAGGCAATCTCAGATCCTCTTTAATCACTATTTCTCACTCCTTGAACATTTTACATTGTGCAGCAAGCACAATGTATATCATCTGCATTAATGGATATAGTAGCTGGTAGATCACTTATGTACAGATCAAATAACAAAGGTGAAAGAACAGAACCTAGAGGCAAGCCATTGTTTAATATTTTTGATTTCCTCTGAGACTCATCAAGATGTATATGATTGTCTGTTTGTCAGCATTTCATTGATAATGTTATGAAAGGTTCTACACTTAATTAGTCCCATTAGTTTATTTAGTAATCTATACCTTCAAATAGTATCCTATGCTGAAGGAAAGTCTACGAATGCTGCTCCTGTTTTTAATTTTTTTCTGGAATCCTTCTTCAGTGCTAGAGGTAAGTTCAAATACCTGATCTGCATAATTTCTACCTTCTCTAAAGCCAGCTTGTCAGAGTATTATCAGTTGTTGTTCTTATCCTATTGTACAATAGCTTAACTATCTAATAATAGTTTATAGCATACAATCAACAGTAATATAGGACGATAACTAGCGATATCTGTTGCAGGTTTACCTAATTGTTACTATTATTGTACTCTTTTTTATCAATGACAGTAATTTCACAGAGGTCAGTATGCTATTATAGAAAGCGTTCAGCCACTCTAGTATTCTGACCACAGTTCTTTAAAAATTCAGGATAGATTTCATATGCACTGGCAACTTTACATGTTTTGATCAATTGTCTGATCAACTTCCTCCATCTCAAAGGATTTAGTCACATTGACAAACCTAGTAGCAATATTATTTGGATAGATGGGTTTTTTTTAATGTGCTTCTTAGCAGACAGTCGTTTCAACTAGGTCCAGGTCTTTTTGCGTGAGTGCTGGAAATTAATAGTTTCAAGTGTTTCCTTCCACTTTTTCTTCTTCCATGAATTAGTGTATTTAGTAGTTTTGTTGCAATCTCTGAATTGTTATCCTTCATGGTATTGATCATAGATTTCTTGGCATTCCTCATTTTCCAGCTCAGGATGTACAATCTCCTAAAACCTCTTGGGATATTCTTCTTTATAGTAGTGATAATGACCAATGAATCTATTATAATTTTCTACACATGACTGTATCCATTGTGTCATTATCAAGATCTTGAGTGAATTTGTTCCAGTCTGTATTACCAAAGTTCCACCTTGGGTTTGGGTATGATGTGACCAATGGAACTGTTTGGCCTTAAGATTATCTGAACTGGTCAGTAGTGTGAGGGAAGATGTAGAGGACCTCTTGCCTAGCTGGTACTGGTATCCCATCACATTTTTATGACAAATGCTAGTTCTGGATTATAATCCTTTTTCTATCGTGCAAGGAGAAGGTCCATCAGTTTTTCATGATATATCAAGTGCAAGTTATTATTAGATTCTACCCATATTTCAACAGTATCACCAAACCTATCAGTTTCCCCATAGCTCAAAAAGTGTGATGTGAGTTAAAATCAGCCAGTGTAATGTAAGGGTGGCTGGAGAGAGGATGACCTGATTCCATCCATGCACAGGAGCTGGCTTATACATTTTTGTTTCTTTATGATTATTAATTTCAATAGTTATTGCATGAATATCATCATGTGCACAAGAAGAATGAAAGTTCCAGTTGTTGTTGTTACACCATACTTAGTACGGTGGATTACTGTATCTATATTATATATCCCACAATTCCAGCTCTTTCTACAAAATCATTATCGCTATTGGTATATGTTTCTTGTAATCACATCACTGTTTTCTTGTTTTGCTAAGTTTGCCATATAATCTACTTTGAAGTTACTAATGTCTTCAGTACTTGGAGATAATTCAGTGTCAAAGATTGTAGGAATTGTTTTTTACAATTAAATTAATGTCACTGTCTCAAGATGGGATAGTTGGTTACTATGTTTGTTGGAAAAGACCAACTACTACACTATAGTTAAGTTTTCTGAACTTGTAAATTGTACAGTAAGTAATTGTTTACAAAATAATAAAAGTACAATTTAAAAAGTGTACAATGAACATTTAGTTGCTGTTTTTAGGATTCTAAATGACTAAGGAATTTACAGCATTCAGAAAATAACAATAATTGGGTAATATTTAGTTAAGTGAAGACATTTATGTACTCTACATATTATAAAATTGTTTGAAATATCATATATTTTTATTTGAATTGGCTGTTCATTATACATCAGATGTCATTGTGTACTAGATGTGATAGATTGATGGCTGTTTCAGATTATCAATATTAATATAAAACTCATGCTGATATTAAATGATATGAAAGTAATTTTCTCTTACATAAGTTCAGTCTTGGATATGATTCCTTGTTTAAAAATATTTTATTCACTTGATTACATGTAACAGTTCATATCTAAACAGTTATACGAGGTTTATTAGTTTAAGCCTGCTCAGTGAGTTGTAACACTCTTTGTTTAATAATCCCTTACAACAGGAAATTCCATTCTGGTATAAGAAGATAGAGCCTATAGTAAACTTGAGTCCATTCTATACACTTGTTTTTGGTTGTGCAGAATTTTTATATGCATATTTTGTGAGATCTGATAATCAAAGTAATGTAACTTGGGAATTAATACAAAGGCCACTAGGAAAGTTTTGGCAATAATACATTATTTTTTATAAGTTTTTAAAATAATTTCCACCACATTTTATACACTTCTCCATCCTTCAAAACCATTATTCAAAGAAACTCCTGCCATATTTCATTGGAAATTTGGGCACACTTAACCATCCCAAATCTTAGGAAATCATCATCATGTGTAAAATGCCCCCCTTTCAGTTTGTTCTTCACCTGGGGAATAACATGAACTCACATGGAGCAAAATCAGGACTGTAGGGAGGGTGCTCTTACAGTTTTATTTCAGTGCTGGCCAGATACTCAGAGCAAACTTTGGATCAGTGCGCTGGGCTGGATTATTATGATGAAGAAACCACAATAACGTGTGTCCATCCTTTAATTTGGGTGCAGCTTTGACAACTGTAGGCATTTGGTATACCATTCCCCTGTCGCTATCTCCTGAGTTTCCAACACAACTCATTCTAAAAGTACTCACATTAAAAAATACACTTCCACTCTCTTCTTCAGTGATCTAGTTTTTCGAACAGCTATAGGACCTCCTCATCTTCAAATATCGACACTTTGTGTGGTACAATTGGTATCTTACCATGGTAGATATAAGAAATTTAAACTATGACACTAGTATGTACACACTTTTGGTTTTTTTTTTAAATTTGAACTATATTTTAATTTATACAATTATAAATTAAAATTGTGTGTAATTTATAAAATTTTGTTTATCACTGATGGAATAGCCCTCTGAAAGCATTACTGGTAGATGAACTTTTATTTGAACTGTTTATGGTGGATTTAAATTTTTGTTTTTAAAATAAAACAATATATATAAAAAAAAACATGTCCTGACTGACTGATTCATAAATGTCCAGCAAAAACTACTGAAGAAAAATTGATGAAAATTTGCATACTGTTCTTACAGTGTAAATGCACACTAAGAAAGAATTTTTTTTTTAATTTCACGTTTAAAGAGTTAAAATGGAATAACAATGAAATTTACTGTTTTTTTTTTTTTTTTTTTTTTAATTTCTCAGTTAGAAATAAAATACCTTGATTTTTGGTGTGTGTAATCTTCATGTAATACTCTTATAGATTTTTTTTAAATTCTGTGTTTATAGGGTTAAAATGACTTTTGATTTCTTTTTTAAATCTTGCTATTTTTTAAAATTTCTCAATAAGAAATAAAGATATCAACTTGATTTTTGGAATGTGTACTTTTCATATAAAAAAAAATTTATATCCTAAAATCCTGTTTCTAGATTTTTTGAAATTCAACCTTGAAAAGTAAAAAATTTGAATAATGATTATTAATTTTTCCCATTTCTGACTGTACTAAATGGATTTTTTAAGAGGTGCAACAGCGTACAGCACAGCGGCTCAATTAACAGAGCCACTGTTACTGTATGTGTGATGAGACTGCCTGTACCTACCTCTGGTTACTTGACTAACAAACATAAAAATAATTAAAATTTTTTTTTTGTTTAAATTAAAAAAAACAAAGTTCCTGCTACTGGTATTTGTTGAGTAACACTAAGAACTGGGCAAAATACATTTTTACTCCTAAAAAGTACAGGTTACAAGTGATATTTTTAAGATGAAGACTGTTTTGAAACCCACATTCTTGATCACTTAAGTTTTGGGTCCTATACTGACCAAACTGTGGCTTTGAAGAGATTAAAATTCACAGATATTTGTTATAAATTGAACAGGCTTTAATTTTTATTTATCATTATTATTCTCACAAACATGAATTTAATGAACTCATCAGGATCCAAGAGGCCAGCTCTTCTGGCTAGACTAAAGGGCAAGTGAAGCAATTTATGACTGGCTAAATATTCTTTGACCACAACTGGAAACTTAAGTTCATGGGAAAATGATACCTCATTTATAAAAATCCATTGACAAATAATTGAGTTATTGCAGACAATTAACCCAGCAGTACGCTTGCACAATGTAACGTAAGTTGATAATTTTTTGCCTGTTTTTATTTTCTCTACTAAATGTAATAAAAATTCTTAATAGTAAATTAATGAAGATTATCAGCTAGCATTATGTTGCGTAAGCGTACTGCCAGGATAATTGTCTGCAATAACCTGATTGTTTATCAACAGATTTTTAAAAATAAGGTCATTTTGTTCAAAATAAAATTCTTAATAATTTTTGTAAAAAAATAAAAATTTGATCAAACAAATAATAACAAAAAATTTAAGATTAAAATTTAAGGTGGTTGTCAGTTTTAAATTTTTGAAGGTGATGTTTTCAAAATTTGTTATTTTGTAGAACAAGACACTACTTTCAGATTTGCAAAATTTAATTAAAATAGCTTTATCTGTTCCTAGAAATAATTTTTGTTGTTGAAAATCATAAAATGATGTCCAGAAGGAAAACAAAGCAAAATAAAACTTTTAATATGAATGTTTTTGCTCATTTTGCTCTTCTAAATCAGTTCTTGAAGTTCAGCTAATACCGAGTATAATGTAATAGTTTCCCAAAACACTCCTTATATTGGTTGACTCCTTATATTGGATGATGGAAAAGTAATTTCCATCTCCCTCTAACTTGTTTTTAATAATTGAAATAACTGGATGCGGTTTGTGGCATTCTTCCTTGTACTGAGGGGTTACTTCAGTGAACATATATTTCACTCTTTTTGATTTTTGGGTGTAGAATGGGAGGGGCAGCTGAAAAATTTCAGGTAGGAACTGTATTCGTTTTATATATAATTTTAAAAAGCTTGATGAAACAAGAAAATTGATAGTTAAAACAATTCTGATCACCCAGTTTAAAGTAGTGGCCAACAGTGTGCTTGTTTCAGATAGCTAAAACTACAGTTGTAAGCTCCTGTTTAATTTTGTTCTTATTTCAGGAATCCTGTTTATCTGTTTGGAAATCTTTTCCAAACATTTTTTCGGAGTGGCAGGTGGGAGGCAGGGGTGGCTCAGAAATTTTATATGTGGTATATGGTCTTGTGATAGCTAACTCACAGGGTTGGTCTAATGGTGAACTCATCATTGCAAATTGACTAATTTCAAAGTCAAGAGTTCTAAGCTTCAAATCCTAGTAAAGATTTACTATGATCCGTATAAAGTTACTTTTATACAAATTTGAATACTAGATCATGGATACCAGTGCTCTTTAGTGGTTGGGTTTCAATTAACCACACATCTCAGGAATGGTTGACCTGAGATTGTAGAAGATTACACTTCATGTACATTCATACATATCATCCTCATTAATCCTCTGAAGTAATATCATAAAGTGGTTTTGGAGGCTACACAGAAAATGAAGATAAACTTTTTTAAATTTTTTTCAAAGACAAGCAAAATAGTATCAAACAAAAATATTTCTGACTATTTCTTCTTTTTATATATGTAGTAATAATTATTTACTTCTTTATTTTTCAGTGTAATATTGGATTGCCCAGTAACTGAGAAAGAATTTGTTACAAATTTATCCCTTTTAAGTCATAAAATAAATTTTGTAAAAGAACAAAGCTTTAAAGGTTGGTATCTATACTTCTGTATTACTGCTTGATAATTTATTAATTATTACTGCTTATAATTTTATTAATCAATTTATTAATTTTTATATAATTTTAGGCTTTTACTATTGTGATTAGTGTTTTTATTTTCAAATTTACACTGAACTTCTCTAATAGAGTAAGCTTTAAAAATTTAATAAAATAAATAAAAACTACTTTAAAATCTTCACTAAAAAAAATAAAAAACCAATGCTTTCTAGATTCTTTAAATTTATACTTTTGAAGAACAATCGTTTTTAAGCCCTTAAAACAATTACCAGTATAATGCAAGTATATTAATTAGTAAACCATATAGAAATGAAATTGAAAAGTTAATATCTGTAGGAAACTTGAAACCTGCTGAAATTAGTAGATGGATGAATATTGTGATATCAGTTTAAAGAGTAATAAAGTTAAATGGAAATTTTTAAATTTTGATGAATCCCCCCCTAGTTTTCACTTGAAAAAAAAATTTCCTAAACATTAAAAAATGAAAATAAATGGTCTCAAATTGATGTAAAGTATGTGTTTATGCAGACTGAAGTTGAAAAGGTTTAGCAACTTTTTTATAACAAAAAATTGCTTATAAAAATACAATAGGTAGTTTGACTAATCTAGGTGAATTTTAGAATATTTTAAAAGAGATCTGATTCATAATATCTCATATAAAATCTGCAACATCTCAGGAAGTTGTATCTCAGAAAAGATGGATAAAGTAATATATATTCTTTTTCTTTGGTTAACAGCCCTTAGGCTGGTTGGCAGCAGCTCTCCACTCTTCTCGCTTATCAACCTTTTTCTTTAGCTTCCAGTAAGAACCTCGGTTCATATCGTCCATTATCTTTTTTGTTTTATGAACTCACACCAAGGCCTTCCCCTACAATTTCTCCCTTCCAGATGGAAGGGAGACCTTTCATCACCCTCTTAATGAGACCCTGGTACCTAAGAATGTGTCCTATTAGCTCATCTCTTCTTGTTTTTAATTGTTTGAAAAAGCTTCTTTCTTTGTTAACTCTTTTAAATACTTCTTCATTTGATACTTTTCCCATCCAACTTATCTTCATCGTCCTTCTGTAACACCATAACTTCAAAAGCCAAAAGTTTCCTCTTTTCCTCTCCCCTAATTGTCCATGGCTCTCTCCCATACAATGCAATACTCCACACAAGCATTCTCTGAAATTGTTTCCCCAACTCAAGGTTTACATTATTTGCTATAAAAAGGTTTTTCTTTATGTTAAAGGCATTTTTTGCCTGGTATATTCTACTCACTATTTCTTTGTTGATTCTTCCATCACCTGTTATTTTACTTCCTAAATATTTAAACTCTTCTACTTCCTGTATAGTCTCACCTCAGTTTTATTATTGTTCTATTTGTCCTGTTTTTAGTAAATACCAATATTCAGGTTTTATGACTGTTAATACACATGTGAAATTCTTCTTTCAGTATCTTATCCATAACAGATAAAATTCATTGCAAGTCCTCTTTGCTTTCTGCAATTACAACTATATCGTCTGCAAATCTGAACTTTTTCTCTCTGAATCTTTATACCTACACTCACTTCCTCTTTAACTGGAGACAGTGTATAGCCCTGTCACATCCCTCTTTTAATGTTTGCTTCTTTTTTGTTTCCAAAGAAAATTATTCCCATTATATTAAATGATAAATGCTGTAAATAATTTTTCATTCCCTATAGCTAATACCTATCCGATTCAATAGATGGAAAAAATTTTTCCAAGTTATCAAATACTCTTTCCATTGTTCTGCAATTTTTTCTTTGTCATATGTCATTTTTCCCTCTTTATCCATTATACTCATAGTTTTTACCTTCCTTACATGAAGAACTTTTTAATGTTCCATAAGCTTTATCAGTCTGTCTCGCTTTCATACAGTTGTTTATATCTTCACAGCTCATTTTAAAAATTTTCCTTTTTCCTGTCTCACTTTCCTACTTATTTTATTCCTTAATTCCTGGTATCTTTTTTCTTCCTTCCTCATCTACCACATTTTGTACTTTCTTCTTTCATTGATCAACTCAACAACTTCTTCATTCTTCATTTATCTATTCCTTTCTCTTTTCATGTGTTATTCTCCAGTGACTTTTTCTACTGTATTCAGAGTAGCCTTTCTATTCTATTCCATTTCTGCACAATTGTTCTCTTGTTTCTATGGCTTAAGTGACTTTGTCCATATAATATATATGTAGATATATAAATTGCAGTTTCCAATGAAGTTAAACACAATGCTGGTGTAATTTACATTCAGTTTATTTTATTGTATTAAATGAGTTTTTTTTTGTGATAGTAATGTTTAATTTAGATATATTAAATTATATCTTGTGTTATCTCTAACCTGAAAAAAGCATTTGATCAGTTTTGCATTTTTTTGGGGGGTTATATTTTTTTCAATGTTTTACTAAAGGATATTACTTTGAAAGTTGGTGTAATTTTAACCATGATTCTCAATTTTCCATGAGGGTTTTCTTTTTGCCACTCTGTCTTATGTTAATTTACTATCTGTCACCGGGAATTTTCTCACTAGAGATCTACTCTTGATAAATATAAAAATAAATCATAAAACTGCCTATAAATGTGTTTAAAAAAAAGTAGCACAAAAAACGCATGACATATTTTTCCTTATAATATTGGGTCTACAAAATATAATAACAGGTTTAATGTGTTATATCTCTTGGATGAGATATACAGTATTGATTTAACGTTAGAATCGAGAGCAAAAAAGACAATTTTAGTTTTGTGTTTACTGTAGATTGATTCCCTATATTTTTGCTTGACATTGCTACTAGCAAAAATGGCAACTCCCGAACAGAAAGCCTTCTGTTTTGTACTTTGCTAAATGTGAATTTTTTATATGATATGAATCTCACTGAAAAAATGGCCCTTAGGACATTTGATAACATTCTAGTCCATGGTTGCAGTACAATTGTAGTATTGACAGGCAAAAAGATTTTTAATTTTGTTGGGTCTTTGGATGTCTGGATTGTAACACAATTATCTCCCTCTCTCTCTCTCTCTCTCTCTTTTTCTGTTTAGCCTCTGGAACTACCGTAAGGTATCACTTCAGAGGATGACACAATTATCACAGGACAACACAATTATCTGCCAGGAAAAAAATTAAAAAGTTTTTCTTTTTTGTTTTACTATCCCATTCTTGTATTTCCTCTTTAAAAGATCATTGTGTTGTTGTCCATACAAATGTTATGTTCTGTATTTAACAGATAATATCTTAACATTTTAAAAATCTGGACTTTTGATATTTGCTTAACCTAATAACACCTTTTTCTCAGTTCCCATCATATTTTGACATAAATTAGAATAGTTACTCTTTTGAAATTTTTCCTCCTTTAAACTTTAGTATCTTAGCTGAGTTTCCTTGCCGGAAAATAATGATGAAAAAAATCACTATTACTGCATTTTTAACCATAGATTATATACGAAGTCATCAGGTAACAAAATTCCAGAAATCTCTTAACAAGAACTGCAGTTCTATATGATGCATAGCATACCATTCTAATGAGTTATTATTATCTACCCGAGTTAGGCTAACATTTATGGTTTGTATAAATCAATGGGAAATATACTGTGCTGTTGAATTATCAGTCCATCCTTGTAATGGACAATTAAAGAACATTAATTAAAATTAATAGAAGAAAAGTAGACCAACTATTATGATCTAATGTTTGTTTCTATTAAAAAAGTTCAAACACTTTGGTCATTACCTCTTAGAAAAGCCCTATAGCCACTGAACCAAAAGTAGTTATAAATATCCATTTTTCATCTACTGTAGGGAAATTTCAGCTTTTTCTGTTATGTAACAGAGAACCTTAAAATCATTGCTTGATATAGGAAATGTAAAATGTATAGGAAATGTTTGGTCAGTTCTTTCATTACAGAGAGATATTTTCATTATGAAAATCTCTGTAATAGCATTTATTATTAATTTTTAATTAAGAATTAGTTATTTTTTCCTCATTTCTTTTATATATGTTTCACTCTGTATTAAATGTATGTGATTTTTTTACATTGGTTTCTGTTTTGTTTAGCAATTAAAATACTATTTTGGTAGGCTGAGATAGTATTTTTGCTTTCTTTGTGCATTATTAATTTTGGTTTATTTAATTAACAGTTCTTTATGGTATTATGGGATAGGATAGAAATTATCTTCTTCTTGTGATTTTTCAGTTACTTATAAAACGAGGAGTTTTTAGAAAACCATTCAGTAATTTTTTACAAATGCTATTTTATCAGCTTGATATCAATAGTATTTTTTTAAAAATTGCTCTTCTTTATATATACTAACAGAAAGTAAAGTTAGATTACTTTACACCGTAATCATAAAACATGATTATGCAGTTATGTTCTCACTAGAGTGGAAACAAGGCTGATTATAGAAATGAAGGAACATATTGGTGGTAAAAAAAAAAAAAATCACTGCTTATTGGACTATTTTTTTAGCTCTAACTTTTAAATAAATTAATATTAATTACATAATCTTTTTTTTATTGCCTGAAAATTATCAATGTTTTTGTTAGTGATTAATAGTCTGTGTAAATTAGTACTTATAAATCCATGAATAATGGTTAATAATACAATACAAGGTCTGATTTTTTTTTCAACTTCCAGTAGTGCAGAGTGTAGAAAATTTAAAAAAGGGGAACAGAAATTCATGATGAAGATGGGCAAGGATGCAAATTTATCACCTCTGTATGCCTGGTTGAGCACGTTGATGATTTTTTCCACAACAAATGAAGGCTTACAATGATAATAATATATCTGCAGAAATCCCTGAAATTTCAACGTCAATGCTGTATACAATTGTGACTAAAGATCTAGAATACTGGAAACTGTGTGCACGTTGGATCCTAAACGTGGAATAACGATTACAAAGTGCAGCGAATAGCATCAGCCTTAATGTTTCTCATGCATTACGATAATGAGGGGGAAGAATTTTTATGATCTTATCATTACTGGCAGTGAGACTTGGATTCAGTATGACAATTCAGAAACTAAAGAACAGTCTAAACAGTGGATGCATACTTCTCCAACAAGCTGAAAAAGTTCAAACAGACACTGAGAAACAGGAAAACAATGCTTACAGTTTTTTGGGGCTGTAAAGGTGTCTTCTTGGTGGCCTTTATGAAGAGGAGGTCAAAATAAAGGAAGTATATTGTGAATCTCCTTCACAGAGCGATCAAGAACAAACAAAGAGACATGCTCTCATCTGGTGAAGTTTTGGTCCACGACAATGTATGACTGCTTTGTGCCAACATGTCACAAGATCTTCTCATACAATTCAAGTGGAAAATTTTCCACCACGGTCCACCATATAATTCAGACCTAGCACCTAGTGATTTTCAAGAATTGAAGGCTTGGTTAGGCAAATAACACTTCACCACCAGCAAAAAACTTCAGGAGGCTGTCAAGATGTACCTTACTCCACTGGCGGCAAACTTCTTTGAAGAAGGGATCGAAAGCTGGTGTCACAATACAACAAACGCCTCAATCGTTTTGGTGATTATGTAAAAAAATAAGTTAGATACTACTCAACTTTTAGTAGTCATACTTCATGATTACTAAAATCATTTTGTTATGTCAATGTATCTTTTTTTATAGTCCGTAGGAGGTTAAAAAAACAGCATTCGTATGTATAGAAAACTGTTGTAATATTCTATTATGAAATAATCTTTTTATTTGAAACATTTTAATATAAGATTCCTTCTACCATTGTTCTTCCTGAGCATAGGCTCTCCCTCATTAAGGGAATTACTTTCTATTGAGCTTGAAATGTATATAAGTGAATAAAAGACATTTGCCATAAAGATCTCTTTGATTGCTTTAAAAACATTGACAAATATTGTCTTACTTTGTTAGTGGTAGGTATGTTATTTGCACTTTAAATTTTATTACTATCTTTTTTAATACAGATAATTTTAATAATATAAATTTATGATTTCATTTGCGATTTTTTTTTTTTTTAATTTTTTTATTCCACAACAGAAGTGAAATCATGCCAGGATGTTAAGGATGATTTAGAGAAATTGAAAATAAAAGCCGTTTCCAAAATCAGAGGATATTTGTTGGAACAGATTTCAAAATTTCGTAAACCATTAACAAATTATCAAGTGCCTCAAAATGCTATGTTGAAATTTAAGTAAGTGAAGAATGTATACTCATTGTTTTTTGTAAATGTATCGGCTGTTTCATTTTAATTCCTTCCGGCAAATTTCTTGGTAAGCTGCATATAAAAAAAAAGACCTATTGCTATGCAGACTGCAGGGGGACAGGTCATATTGACCTTGGATTTGACCTTGACCTTTAATTCAAGCTTAACATTTTTTTTTTCTAATAGAATGACCTTTTTTGACCCTGCCAATAAAAAGAGCAAAAAATGTTACATCAAAATATGGTCACACATATAACCTTGGAACTTTTTTGATCGTCATCGGCTAACCATCAGAGATGAGTATTATATGGGTTCTTTATTCTTTTCACAGATATTTACAGTCACTGGTTTCTAAGTTGTGAGAAGAGGATTGCTGTGTGGTAACGTCTTCAAAATTCAGAAAATTGTATTAATTAGATCCATAAACCATGTGATTAACTCCTAAACTATGAATTTCAAGAAGCTGAAAAAAATAAAACAATGATAAAATGTCATGACAAATTCAGATATGTGACGTGACATTTTTTGCTCTTTTATTGGCGCTACCAAAAAGCTAATTCCATTTGGAAAACCTCGATGAGCTTGGAACAACCTCCAAAGGGGACCTCAAGCTTATGGTCAAGGTTGTAGTTGGATGTCCTCTCCGCATGTAATGCTTTGAAATTATATTTTATGTTCTTACCCTTAATTTGTAAAATAAATGGCCTGAGTATGAATATTATGTTGTATGACCTTCAAGAACATGTAACACATTAACAGTACTTCCATATAGCACAGCCTCTGAGGGTTATATGACCTTCAAAAGAGTTTCAACATCATATGTGTGACCATATCCCAAAGTAAAATTTCCTGCTCTTTTCATTGGTGAGTTAAGAATAAGTCATTCCATTTGAAGAAATGTGTTAACCTTAAAATAATGTTCAAGGTCAAATCTAAGGTCACCATGAGATGTCCTCCAATGCAAGTAACTTATGCTGAGGTGATTTTTTTTTTTTTTTTTTAGTCTACCAGCTGGGGGGATTAAAATGAAATGTCTGTTATGTATATATACACAAACACACACATACATATATATGAAGTGATGAGAGAATGAGAGAGCAGTGTATGAGTTTGTTTGTGTCCTTAAAGTTGATGGGGATAATACTATGCTTATTATATAGCTGAGTTCTAGGTATTGTCTATTCTAAATTATATAAAATATGCTAGATTACATTACATTATACAGATTTACCAAAGATTTGTGACACTTTTCAAAGTAAAACAGATTGCACAGTTTTGCATTTATGAAACTTAGTATACAAATAATCTGTAAAAAAGGAATTTTTTATATTAAAAATATTCATATTTTATATTAATTCTTACTTTTTGAAAATGAAATCATTCAAATATTCTTCTTATGCTACATAGATTACTGTAGTAGATTTTGATAATTCAACATTACACATAGCACTAAATCTTGTAGTTATTTCTAGTCTGTATTAGCCAATATGTAATTTAACATCATTTAATGTAACTAGTTTTATAATGTATAAACTAGTTACTTAAAATCTTTTAAGTAAACTCACAGAAAGTAATCTGGAAGAAAAAATGTCAAGTCAGTTTACATGTTTAAATAGTTAAATGACATACCCTGCGAATAAATTGCATGCAAACAGTAGCCCTGCTCAAACAGGATGTCCTGATGATTGTAGTCACATCTTCTCAGCAAGTTCTTTCAGTTAGATTACATTGATTTTGTTAGCCAAAAAAATTGTTCACTATATTGTGTAGCAATATACATTCACTGTTACTAAATTCCCTTCTTGAACTTTAAAGGAATATAGTCCAATTTTGCAAGACACCAAAAATACCTGGTATGATAAACCACATCATACAAACTTAATTTTGGACCCCGCAGGGATGACTGATGAGATTTCAGTGGCCTGTAATACAACAGTGATATATGAATACAGAGTACATCAATTCCATTTATTAACTCAAGATGAAGATGTGCTTCATCAAAGCAAAACAAATTATCCAATACTTCAGGATGATTTTGAAAGAGATTCATTAAGATTCTACATTTTCAACTGTTTTTAAGTTTATGATTGTAAATAGATTTGTTACCTAATTTAATGAAACTTAACTTTAGTGTCTGCTTCTTTTTGACAGATTTAGAACTACAAAACATGTTTTACCACTGTAAGAGATTAATTGATCCCTTTGCCGCCCTCAGTGGCGTGAGTGGTAGCGTCTCGGCCTTTCATCCGGAGGTCCCAGGTTTGAATCCCGGTAGGCAGGGCATTTTTCACTCACACTACAATCCTCTGAAGATATAACCTAACGGTGGTTCTGGAGGTTAAACAAAAAAAAAAAAAAAAAAAAAATTGATCCCTTTGATTGTGAAGTAATTACATTTAACATTGAACCTTCTTTCTCAAACTTTGGCACCTTCTTGAAACTTTTTGTAAGGTGCCTGGTGTATTTTTATAAGGTAGTTTCATGAAGTCCCTATGCACAACATCTTCTGTGGGAAATAATAACCATGAAATAATATTTCTAATAAATTGGGCATCACAATAAGCCAGGGTTTCATTCCTATTAAATAACAGCAAGAACTGTGTTTGTGTGATACTATTGACATTCTAAATGTTTGTCATGGAGTAATATGCAGTTGTCAAATTGTCTGTTTTACTTTAAAAAAATCATGTTAGAAACATTAATATTGTTTGGTAAACTATCTGGTATAGTGAAAAAGAAAAAAAACAAAATTTATGAGTGGAAAACATTTTGATGTTTTAATGATTAATGGTTACATGTAATCATTAAAACATTATTGTGACAATAATGAGCTAAAATTGTGTTGAAAAGGAAAATTATTGAGGAAATTGTGTTAGAGGGTTACAGTAACAGTTTCCAAAGTATTAATCTGTTAGATGTTCACTCCACATTGACAATTTCTCAATATTTATTTAATATACATCCCCTACCACTGCAGAATACTCTCTCCTTTTTAGAAGCATGGTCTAACTATTGGTTTCTCATTATCCCTGGAGAAAACCATATGTATATCCTTCTTTCATTTAAGAGAGGTTTACAAGTCATTTCTATTGCTGAAAGACAAAGTTGCCAGTGAAGTGAAATTTTTAGTGATGTATTTTGATGATTGGCAGACCTGGATTGAACACCTAAAGGAACTCTATTTGAGGTGTCTAAAATCATTACATATGTATGGGTGCTAACCAACACACAATTCAGTGCAGACTGGATTTGTATGCTTCGATTTTACCGCATTTTGATTTGATCTCAACTAGACTACACAGTGTGTTATACTTTTTCACCTGATCTCCAACATTAAAGATGCTGGAAATGTGCATAACTCATTTCTTCAGCTTGTTACAGGTGGCTTCCATTTGAGTCCGATTGTCAACCTTCTTGTTGATTCCAGTAAACCATCCATTTGGAATAGACTAGGCCTGGTGATGTCATCCTATGTAGCCTGCATCAAAGCCAGCCAGACCATTCAAGCTTTGAAATTCCTTTTTCTAATCCCTATGTTCATCATTATGAAGACTACTCGGTCATCTGCTCCACTTAGAGCTGTCTGCCTATTTTCTTTATTGAATGTTGAACTCCCTTTATTCTTCTCATTTAATGTTTTTCCTTGGAGACCTGACTTTGAGTCAGTATGACGAATTAAAAACAGTTCCTGTTATTCTTCATCAAGAATTTTCTCAAATCATGTCTTATATAAAGCTGGATGCAACTGTGTATACAAGGCTCTAAATATAATAATTTAGTTGGCTGTACTTTTGTTGTGGATTAGTGAATTATCTCTTTGGACTTCCTTCTATTATAGTCTCTGCTGCTGACCTTTAAATTATTAACAAAGCATTGAACATCATGAATCCTAGACGTCATTATGTTCTAATCTATAGTGATTCATTGAGTGTATTGTATTCAAGACACCCTCTTGTTTAGAAAGTACATGAAGCATTCTCTTTCCTAATTAATTCATTGATATACACGTGTCAGCTACTGCTGAATTCCAAGCCATTTGGGATTCCAAACGAATGAGTGTGCTGATGTCGCCACTAAGGAAGCATATCCTCATCCGGCATTCACTAGTTATATTCTTGCCTCTGATTTTTCCAGTTTTATAAAACAACACTGTGAATGGAATGGTAGAATGACAGGACACTTATGTCCTTGGTTTACTCTTATATAAACTCTTATGTTGTTAAATGATATTTACTATGTGACCTCAATGTAACTGCTTTCTAACTGTTTATCATATTCTTATTATACTCACAAGCAGAAATAAGCAGAATTTCTGCTTGTGTATGTTATGCAGCCTTAGATTGCAGGTTTAAAGTGCTAACCACAAGTGCTAATCATATTCTGGCTGATGATGCTGGCACAATCGATAAAGTAAATGATTTCATTTATTTTAGGAATATATCATCATTTTTAATATTTTTATTTTTACTTTTGTTTATTTTATTTCATTTTTTTATTTCTATTTTTATCATTTATACATTTTTTTTTTTGTTTTTATAGCATATGTATCTGTTTTTTAGTTTTTTAATTTTATTGTTATCCAAGAAGGAGCCCTTTACATTCCTCTTGGACTTCATTGAAGTCTGTTTATGTTTATTTAAATTTTATATATTCCATATTTGCTGTTATTTTTAAATGAAATATACTTTTTTTTTTGCGATTTTAGTTTTAAGTAAATTTTTTCAGGATGTTAGCTGGGGTACTAGTTGTAAGTTTTTATTTTTAATGTCATTTTATGACATCTTTGTTCGGAACAATGATAATGGGTAAATGCATTTTTCACTTCCAATAAAAAATCCCATTTAAGCGCCTTATTACATTTTATTCCCATTTTTAATAAATTATCAAGCCATTAAAAGAATCAACCCTCTTAATTTATTTAAAATATCAATAGAAGATTTTATTTTTATGGAAACATTACTCTGTTGATAAATGTTTGGATAATACAATTAAAAACATCTTTAAAAAATCAGAATTTTCTGTACTCCTTTAAGATATGTACTCAACTAATTCTCCATAATGCTTTTTGGATTTTTAATTATTTTTTTCTATTTAATATTTTCATGTATTTGATGGATTAATCTGGACATTAATCACATGTTTGTTTTGCCTTATTAATATTTGTACAAATTTCTGACATGATCTAACTAATTTATCATCAATCATCTACCAATAAGAAATAAAAGATTTATTTATTTATGTTTAATATTTCTTCTATACATGTATTTTTTGTGTGTGTATGTGTGATTCGCAAAATTTTTAATTCTCTTAACTTAAAATTTAAAAAAAAAATTGGTTTCTGTTACAAAGACCATCCTACAGTGTACAAGAATATTACTTGTCTATTATGAATTTACTGGAGTTTTTGATTTTCTAAATAAGTATGCCGAATTTGACTTTTATGAATCATTTAAAAGTAAGCATGAGATAAATAAAGGTGTTATTTAGTTTATAGGTATAATTTTTTATCAGAGAAATTTTTAAGATTTATAAAAGAACTAATTTATACTGGAAGGAGAGAATTATCAGAAAGACAAGATAAATTTACAGACAGCATTTTCCAATTGATAGCTTTGTAAAAATTGGGTTCAGCAGCTGAATATTCTAAAAAATTATTTAAATGCATATTTACTATAAGAAACAATTATAATCCACAACAAAAAAATTATTGGTAAAATTACATTTTTTTTGATAAGTTGTATCTTCAGCTTTCTTTTACTCTAAATTTACTCAACTCATATAAATGTGTATAATATGTTTGTTTTTCTTCTATGTTTTTTCTTTGTTTCTTGTACAATGTAATGGTCAGAAAACTATTAAACATTGTATTAAAAAATTCATTATTAAATTTCTATTTTATTAGCTGTGATGTATTTTTAAGTTAACATTCCGTCCTTATTTATGAGGTGCAACAATAAAGTAATGAGACTAATGTGATTAAGATTTTTACTTACGGTTTTAGTCAGCTGTAGCATAATTTCCTTCAAAGTAGTTCACTTCTGCTTGTACACATTTATTCCAATGCTTCTGCCACTGATGGTAAGATTTCTGGAACTCTTCTTCTGGAATGTTGTCCAAGACCCTTGTCACAGATTTTGGACATCTGTTGTTTGAAAATGGTTCTCTTGACCACCGATCTGACTCTTGGGAATAAAAAATAGTAATTTGTGGTGAATTGTGGTAAATAAGAACTGTGGTAGTACTAAAAAACATTTTAAAGTTAAAAACTGATATACAGACAGTGCAGCATAAGATGGCACGTTATTGTAATGAAGAATCCAAGTGGTATAATGTTTAAATGGACACATTGGATTTGCTTTCAAAATCTTTGTAGAAATATTGATTAAGTTTTAATCCTGGAGGCACCCACTCTTTCTGAACAAAAGTTTGAATTCTAAAAAGCATGCAAGCTTTTTCAGTCTGGTTGATCCCTTTGAACACCATTGCGAACATTGACGTTTTGTCTCTGGATCATATCGGAAGAACCAAATCTCATCACCAGTAATAACATGATTTAATAACTTTGGGTTGATTTGTACTTCTTCCAACAAGTCAGTTGCCACATTTTTTGCAATTCCATTTCCATGAAGAGAGACCAAAACACATGTTCACTTATTACACCATCCCAACCCCTGTAGGGGAAGACACCCACCAAGTGATGATTCCGGCCGCCACACCACCCCTCCCGTTCCTAGCCCAGAAGGGCTTTACCGGGAGTCGTCTGAAAGACCTTCGTA
>JAAAKQ030039841.1:0-16772 GCA_010016005.3 Zanna intricata
TTAAGGCACCCTGGAATAATCGCTTTGATATTGGAAGGACAGGTAGATGGGAAAAATTGTGCAGGCAGGCAACTTTTCGAATATGTAAAACAAATTGTTAGGGATGTAGGATGTAGGAGGTATAAACGAAATGAAATGACTGGCACTGGATAGGGAATCTTGGAGAGCTGCACCAAACCAGTCAAATGACTGAAGACAAAAAAAATAAAAATAAAAAATAACATCATCGTAACAAACTATTCGCTGCATCAATAAACTACCAAAAACCAATTTTAGCAAGCTAGAATTTATTTAATTTAAAAAAATACCTTACCAGTTTCTCTGCTGTATATTGGTTAAAAACTTTATTATTTAATTCTAATATCTGTTGTGTTTTATTAGTTATTTCATTAATATCATCTGTCACACACAACATATTTCTTTCCACGTTAGCCAAACATTCTTCATTCTTCTCCACTTTCTCCTTCAGATCAGTCATATTCTAAAAAAACATAAAACAAAAACGTATTAAAGAAAGAGAAAGAGATGCAAGTTATAACTACAGCCCACCAGGCGGTTCTAGTGGTTAATGCGACATCGCAAATCAGATAATTTCGAAGTCAAGAGTTCTAATGTTCAAATCCTAGTAAAGGTAGTTAATTCTTTCCAGATTTGAATACTAGATTGTGGATACCGGTGTTCTTTGATGGTTGCATTTCAATTAATAACATTTCTCAAAAGTGGTCGACCTGAGATTGTACAAAACTACATTTCATTCACATCATCCTCATTATGAATGAGGATGATGTGTACAGGAGGCTTATGGTAGTAAAGGAGGCTAAACAGAAAAAATTGAAGTTATAACTTCAACAAAATCAAAATTATATCTAATGACAAAGTCAGTTACTAATTGTTTATTTAAATTATGACCATTTAAGTTATAGTTCGCAAATTTTTTATATTATTTTTAAAAATCAGTTTATATGAATGTAATAAAAAATTTTAATGGATTCATTACCATACAGACTATATTTTTGAACTCATTTTAAATACCTGTAGTCTATTTTCTCACAATTATTGAATTGTTTTTTTTTTATATCTCTTAAACCTAAAATGTAAGCATTACTATTTACCAAAGAAATAAAGCTCAATTGAATTTTGAGGAGTTTTCAAGTAACTTTAAAGAGTTTTTAAAGCGATATTAAATTACTGTATTTACACGCATGATCTTTCACTCTCCCATTATAGTTGCAGATTAAAATTTTTGTGAAACTGCAATATTTGTAGAAAATCATTGCCTATCGTAAAAACGGCAGCACAGCAATTCTTCAAATTAAATTGAACTATTCAACAAAAGAGAGTTATATTCCATAAAGTTTCTCATTTGCATACTAACCCTCACCACTTTTCCACCCATGCTTGTTGTGTGAATCAATCATTTCTTTTCCTATTGCCAATTAGCAGTTCGTGTGATCAGTAAACTTAAAGAGTTCATGAGAGTATTTCAGTAACAATCAAAAATAAAATATAACAGCAGCTTTCAACAAACCTTATATGATTTCACCAGGAACAGGAACCAAGGTGCTGAGAAAGAATTAAATGTTTCAGAATCTCATGCAAGATATTGGCAGAAACGGAAAGAGCCATTAACAAAAGCAAGAAACTTCTTGCTATGTGTTTTAGGGTCTAAAAGACAACAAATATCCAGCATTAAAGGATGATGAACTTCTCTGTTATGTGTAGGATTTATGTAACGATGGCAACATGGTCAACCACAAAATTTTGTTAATATTGTTCAAGTGAAATCGTACATGCTAAAGGGATTCCGTGCAGCGAGCTCAAAGTCAGTAAGGGATGGGTTTGGAGCTTCATAAAAAGGAAGAACTTGTTCCAGAGAAGTTGTACAATTTTATGCCAAAAACTTCAAGATTTCACGATACATGAACAAAGCGGATCCCTTCCATCAATATGTTGTTAGAATATGTCAAAAGGATGAATGATATCTATCTTCATAAATTGGCTATGCTGATTCAAACACCATATCACTGTACTTCAACATTCTGAGTTTATCAAAATAAAAGAAAAGAAAGTGTAGAACGCACCAAATAAATACATCCATTGCAGAAAAACAGCACTGCACTCTAATGCTAACAATTACTGCTGATGGAAGCAAATTGCCACCATATCATTTTCCAAAGAAAAACCATATGTAAAGTGTTAAAGTTTCCTGCTGATATGTATGTTGGAACACAGGAGAAAGAGTGGAACGGATGTTGAATTGGGTCAAAAAGATCTAAGAATGACAACCTGGTACACTGCTATGTCTAAAGCCCTTCTCGTAATGAGGCAGTATCCATGGCAATCTTATTCATATGGTAAAGTTACACCTTGAAGAAGCAAAATCAGATATGGTAAATTAACATCATCAATCTTGCAGCCCTAGGATTTATTAGTCAACAAACTCTTCAGGAGACATATATGCCAGCTGTATCCAAGATGGATGTCTAAAAACAAACCTGCTTACACAAAATGTCATGTTTGTGTGGATTCTAAATGCCTAGAAGTCAATTTCACCAGACATCATTGATCTAGAAAACAGGGATATTGGTTGCACATGACAGTGCTGGTCACCCCGCAAAGCAGACACCCGCTTTGCCAACCAATTTACAGATGACAACAATGATATAGAACAGATTCCAAGGACATGGCCAATACCAGTGACAATGACAGTGATTTCTGAGTAAGATAAAACATCACACTGGATTTAAATTATTGCTGCAAACACACATCCACTAACAACACAAAAAATATAACAATGTACAATTATGATATACTCGTATGCAACTTATTTTTTTGGTAGATTTCATTAGAAGGTTCCCTATTGTAATGGGTACCATGATTCGACTTCTGGAAAATTTTGACATATCTCCGCATTTCAGATCCCCCAGCCCCCAAAACCATCAGTTCAAAAGTTTATATTTTTCACTTTTTTAGTTATGATAACTGCCATAATTGTTCCCAAAATGAACATAATGTTCATATTGTTTGCCATAATTGATTTGATCTAATTTAGCAAGCTATTATAAGTGTTATTTTTCAGTTTTATTTTATAAATACCAGAAAACTATTTTTTATTGATTTTATACATTTAATTTTTTTTTCTTTAGAAATTCTGCCAACTGTTTAACAATCAAAATTTATAATCTAGTTATACATTTGTAATGTTTGTAAACAGTTCTATTGTGTTAATCAAAGAACTTTTATACTGTGTACTATATATTAAATATGTATGATTAAATAAATTAATGTAAGTATGTTAAAGAAATACATACCGTGGTAATAGCTAATGTACTATGAGAATTATTTTCCTTTAACTGGCACACATCTTCTGATAAGTTATTAACTCTAGAAGATACAGATTCAACATATTGAACAACACTTGTCTTACATTCATTTATCTCAGACGTAACCGACTGAAGAAAATCCTTAGACCTTAAATTCTAAAAAAATAAATAGAAAAAAGAAAATAATCAAAATACTGAATCACTAATACACAAAATGAGATTATAGACTATGTTAGTTTAATATTAAAAGTGTTATGGTAAAAGTTAAAATAAATCGTGTGGATAGATACCTAAATTCAAAATCTACACTAATTACCAACTACTAGATATTCAATACTATATACCTCAGATAAAGATGTTAAGAAAGTAGATTTTTATTAACTTAACTAATATATTAGTAAACTAGTAATATATATAACTATTAACTAACTAATACATATACTAACTAATACATTAACTTAAGGAAAATAACAATGCCTTCCCTTAAATGAAGCGCTTGAAGTGTTAAATTTCCTTAATAGAACTATTAAAATTTGATACTAATACTTAATACATTTTCACTGTATCCATCATCATATCACAAAAGAAAAAATTGAAAACAAAAATTAAAAATATGACAGAATAGTGTTTCTCTCCAATCAGATAAATTAAAACTGAATGTTATTGTTTAATAGAAATTATTATCTTCATCGCAATAAATGAAAGAAGCAGATTTTATTAAAATATGATTTTTTCAACTCTTTCTTTTTTTTTTTTCTTCTTCAACTCTTTCTTGCTTGGTGAAACATAACATAAAGAAGATACAAGATACATTTTGAACCACAGAAAACAAAAGAACCAAGACATATTTATACCAAACGAAAAACAATGCCAACATAAATTCTGAATTATTGAAAATTACATAAATATGATGGTAATTCAGTAACTAAAGAGATAACTGGCAACAGTGGAAAAATTATTTAATACGAGTAAAACTGTATCCTTATACAGAAAATTGCAGCTGTTCAAAAAGAATTCCATTACTACAACTTCTTTTGTTTATTTAAAAATGTTGGCTCTGCTTGAAACATATACTATGAAATAACAGTGTAATGAAGGATTTTAATTTTCTGAAAATTAAAACAAACAGAAATTCTCTATTAAATGTTAAAATAGTATGGTAAAACAATGTATTAACCAAGAAAATTTTTATAAATGGATTAACCAGTTTAAATCAGACAAAATCAGTGTCACTGATTTTCATCATAGCAGAAAACTGGCAGCAGTCCTGAGCTATGCTTCACAAAATGGCATTATGATTTTATTTGTATGGACAAACTGATAAAAATCTGAGAACATCCTGAAACTTATATTGCAATTGTCCATTCATTATCCATGACAACTTGAATCACTCCAAAACGTGTTCCAAGGCAGATTCTGCAACAGTTGATTCAAAATCACAAAGACCCATCTGTACCTAACATAACCAAGAATTTTTGATGGAAGGTTAGCTTTTGGAAGGTCACGATGGATCACTCCATCGTGAATTTCTCCCCAAGGACACAACAATGACTGGACAGGACTATTTAGGAGTCGTACAATATCTCTTTGCTCACATGCATCGTGTCAGGATGCATCTATTCCCCAAAGCAAGAGTTGGGCTCTTCTGCATGACAATGCACCGGGTCACTGCGCACTACCCGCGAAGCAGTTTTTAGCATCAAAACAGATCTTGTTTGCTTGAACAGCCACCCTATTCACCTGATTTGGGACCTGTAGACTTTTTTCTATTTTCAAAAATTAAATGTGCTTTAAAAGAAGAATGTTTCAGTGACATTGAGGATATCAAACATACTGTGACAGACAGACTGAAGTAGTACACACAATCATGAATTCCAGTGTTCTTTCAACAACTTGTATGATCGATGTAAACATTGTGTGGATATGCAAGGGAATTATTTTGAATCCATATGTAACTGCAAGATTAAAATAAAGTTCTTATTTTCAATGTAATGCTAGTTGTATCATTACTTATTTGGCAAACAGTGTATACAATCAATAGTGAGTACCACTGTAACATGCTAAAAAATAGAATGAAATCTGCAAAAAGGAAGAAATATCCCGGTTCTTTTTCAAAGGTTTAATTCCATAAAAATTTTTTTTTAAATACTGGCCGATTAAAAGGTATTTAAATTTCACTAGCACATTATTTTCTTTTTTAAGAGAAACAAGTTGAAAAGAAAATAATGTTTTAGTCACATGTTAAAAAGTATTTTAAATTTAGATATATATCAATCTACATATTACAGCATGTAATATAGCAGCATATCTTATAAATATAACCTTAATAAATTTTTTATGGACTACACTTTTACAACAAAAAAAAAGAAAGAAAAAAATATATATACATACAAATATATATATATGAGGTGCTACCCAAAAGTTCAGGAATTTTACCATAAAAATAAAACAGCTTACCATAACTTTTAATTTCCACTGTCTCCTTCAAAGTAATCCCCTTGGGCATTAATAATGCGATCCCAGCGTTTTTCCCATGATTCCATGCATCCCTGGAAGTCTGTAGATGTAAGTGTTCAAAACACATTCTGCGTTTCTTCCTGAATCTCCTCAATTGTGTAAAAACGATGGCCTTTCAATTGAAATTTTCTTTCAATAGAAAGAAAAAAAGTTCAGGAAAGAGAAAAAAGTTATATGTTGGAGATGAGTTAGGGTCATCTATTGCTGAATTTTTCAATTCACTAGACAGCTATGCGATTTTGTTTCTGGTTGCTGTTCAACAGTCTCGGTACAAATTTTGCAGTAATGTGTCTAAGTTCAAATTGTCCGACAAGATGCATTGCAAGGACCCATATGACATCTGTACGACTGCACAAACATCAGGGATTGTTTGTCTATGATCTGCAACAATAGCCCCTCTCACTTTCACGATGTTTTCCAGTATTGCGCTTGTTGATGGTCGTCCTCAACACTCATTGTCATTGACGGTCGTTCGTTCATCTTTGAATTGTTTGTACCACAAAAAAGTTTTACTTTTACTCATAGCATTGTCTGTACCAAATGCTTCTACAATCATGCAATGGGTTTCTGCACCAGTTTTTTTAAGCATGAAGCAAAATTTGATGCAGGTTCTTTGCTCTTTAAAATCTGCTATTTAAAACTTTGCTGAAGCAGTAAAACACAACCACATGAAAGTTAACAATGCAGCCTCTCACCGTCACAGCTGTTGGAATACTGATTCACAATGAGTACCATTAGCCATATCTACTGGCAGCAGGTTGTACCAGCAATGGTTCGCGCGCAAAATTAAAATTCCCCAAACTTTTGGGTAGCACCTCGTATATATACCTCTCAACATAATTACAAACTTTGCTAATAAAATTTAATATAAATGAAACTTAAAACCATCAAAGCACAGTAATCAAACAAGTTAAACTCATCATATTATCCCGAATAATCAATTTTTACAGGATCTCACATCTTCAGTTGGTATTTAATTTTATAATTACATTAAAATAAAATGTTTTTATAATTTGTGAATTTTAAATTTGTCAAGACAGTTACAGTTTTATAAATTTTGAGATTTATTATGGACAAATATGCAAATTCAGCTGTCCAGTACTGAACTGTTGTAATATTTAAAACATTGTATTTTCTTTTGTTTTAATGTCATTACTGCCAACTGATAGACTGTAATTTATTATGTTTTTAATTAAATCATCATCTTTGTACGATTTGGTAACTCATCATTTTATATTTTTGTTTATATTTACAAATGTAATATATATTTTGAGTATATTCATTTCTTTTATCATTACTACAAACTTCCAAAATCTATAATTTTTTTTTGCAATCAGCAATACTATGGTTGCACTCCAATAAATGTAATGTAGCCATTTGCACAGCTACATCACATGAGTTCTGTAAATATAGTAATGAGGTTGGTTCAGAAAACCTTTTATTTACAATCAAATTATACATGAACTTTATCACCTTCGAAATAGTTCCTCCAAAACTGTGTCCTTTGAGGTGTTATTTTAAAGTCTGGAACATGAAAAAGTCGCAGGGACTCAAATCAGGTGAATAAGCTGGTTGAGGAACTACAGAAATGTTTTTCTTTGCCAAAAACTCGTTAGTTGAGAGTGCAGTGTGGCAAGGTGCACTGCCATAAATAATGCAGGATACAGTTGTCTTTGATGACTGGTCTCCAACAGACTACTCTTTTCCGTAGTCTTTCAAGAGTTTCTCGCAAACAAAATTGGTTTACAGTCTGTCCTGTTGGCAAAAACTCCTTTTGGACAATGTCATTACTATCAAAGAAACAAATTAACATGGATTTGATTTTTAATTTTTGCTTTGCATGATCATTATCACTTTTTTAAGAGTGGCAAGTTTGAAGTATGTCACTTCTTTCTCTGGTGTTCTGTTTCTGGGTCATACTCAAATATCCAAGATTCATCACCAGTAATAACACATTTTATAAAAGCAGGATCAGTTTCAATTCACTTTAAAAGATCGCGGTGCAATTCCACACTGTTGTTTTTTTGTTCAACAATGAGGTTTTTTAGGACAAATTTTGCACAAACTTTTCCATGTACAATTTGTTTCTCAAAATTTGATGGACTGTGCTACGGTTCAAATTTAATTGTTCTGCAATCATTCTGACAGTTAATTGCTGGTGGTACCATATAAAATCTCTGATTCGCTCAACACTGTCGTCACTTTTTCATTAATAGTCTTCCAGAGCGTGGATCTTCCACAACTGATTCCTGGTCATCTGAAAATAATTTAAACCACCTAAACCCTAGTGACAGAGTCATCTCCATACATCTTTTTCAATTTTGAACAAGTTTCAGTAATATTCTCACAGAGTTTAACAAAAAAACTTGATTGCACAACATTGCTCATAATTGGTATCATAACTGCTCATAATTTTTGTAAACCACAACAAAAACTTGTTTCACAAAAAGTTTGTTTACATCTAATGTAGCAACAATAAACTTAAGTATTAATACAAAATACGAGGTGCTACCCAAAGTTTGGGGAATTTGAATTTCGCACACAAACCATTTGTAGTATGACCTGCTGCCACTAGACGTAGCTAACAGTACTCTTTGTGAATCAGTGTTCCAACAGCTGTGACAGTGAAGAGCTGCATTTTTTACTTTCGTGCAGTTTTTTTTACTGCTTCAGCGAAGTTCAAAATGGCAGATTTTTAAAGAGCAAAGAGCCAACAACAAATTTTGCTTCATACTTAAAAAAAACTGGTGCTGAAAACCCATCGCATGCTTGTGGAAGCATTTGGTAATAATGCTATGAGTAAAAGTAAAACATTTTTGTGGTACAAACAATTCAACGATGGACTAATGACAGCTGATGATGAAGAGCGTTCAGGGTGACAATAACCAAGTGCAACACCGGAAAACATCGCGAAAGTACGAGAGGCTATTGTTGCATGTCGCAGAAAACAATCCATGATGTTTGTGCAATTGTACAAATTTCATATGGGTCCATGCAATGCATCTTGTCGTACAAATTGAACATGAGACGCATTGCTGCAAAATTAGTACCAAGACTGCTGTACAGTGACCAGAAACAAAATCGTGTAGTTGTCTGTAGTGAATTGAAAAATTCAGCAAGAAATGACCCTACCCTAACTTCATCTCTAATATTATATCCGGTGATGAGAAATGGGTGTACGGTATGACCCTGAAACTAAACAGCAGTAGTTGCAGTGGAAATCACCAAGTTCACTGTGGCCAAAAAAAGCACGGCAAGTTTGCAGCAACATGAAGTCAATGATGATTGTTTTTTTCGACATCAAAAGCATTATCCAAAAGGAATTTGTTCCTCTTGGTCAAACTACCAATGGGATGTTCTATTGTGAAGTTTTGAAGCAGTTGCGGGAAAGCATTCGGCGCAAATGTTCAGATCTGTGGGGTAACAACAGCTGGGTTCTGCACCATGATAATGCATCTGCGCACACATCGCTAGCTGTTTAGAATTTCTTGGCTTCCAAAAAGATAGTAGTGATTCCCCACCCATCCTATTTGCCTTGCCCCATGTGACTTTTTTCTCTTTTCAAAAATAAAATTTCAATTGAAAGGCCGTCGTTTTAACACAACTGAGGAGATTCAGGATGAAACGCAGAACATGCTTTGAACATTTACACTGCAGATTTCCAGGGATGCATGGAATCATGGGAAAAATGCTGATATTGCTGTATCAATGCCCAAGGGGACTACTTTGAAGGAGACAGTGGAAATTAAAAATTATGGTAAGATATTTTATTTTTATGATAAAATTCCCTGAACTTTTAGGTATCACCTTGTATATATCAGCTGTTCATATAATCATATGTTTATTAGTAACTTTATAGCCACTTATAGTGACTATACTATCTATAGTAACTTGTGCACTTTGGCTGTCAAAAAACAAGTCTCATTACTTTATTAAAGATCTCATATACCTATTTTCTTTGTTTTTGTGCTGTATCCCTTTTTTTAAAATGATTGTTGGTTGTACCAATAAAAAAATTATTACATTCATTGCACTTAATTTTGTATATTCCTCTTAAATTCTATCTATTAATTTTACATTTGTTATCTTTTAAACATTTTATACTGTAGTTATTTGGTTTATATGTTTTTTTATATTTATTTTTATCAAATGAGTAATTTTTTCTATTATTTTATTAATATGATTATATTTTAGATAAAAACTATTATTAATCTTTTGTGTTATTTTCTTTTGTTGTACTTTTGTACAATTATCATAGTATTCTTATTCTGTATTTTATAATTATCAGTTTATAGAAAACTCACAACAAATAATATTACACACATTACATTTAAATTCTAATCATCCATGGTCACAAAAAATTAATACATATAAAATTGTGATATTTAGGGCTCTAAACCCAATAAAAAAAAATAAAAACAATAATCCAATAAAAGAAATGCAGGATTGGTTACTTTTTTTCCATTCCACTCTCATCTACTATCCTGAAACCTCACCTATAAGAAATGTTTAAAATGGAACAAAGAAAAATACAAACTGCTTATGTTTGATGAATTTGCCAAGAAAAAAAACATATGAAGTGTTATGACGTCTCTAGACTAACTAGACTTAAACGCTATTGAAATGGTTTGGTTTGAAGTAGAATGATACATTGGAAACCACAATGCTACTTTTAACTTTAACAATATTCAACAGACTGTCAAAGATAAATTTTATTAAACTGATGCATTGCACTGGAAACCATATTGAAAAAAAACGAACATTAGTCTGGAGCAAATAATTGACAACATTACAAAATCTTTAAAAATTTTCTTGGAAGATTATATTGATAGTAAGCAAAAGTGATGACAAGAGAAAGCAAAATTTAGTAATTTGGATGATGATGTTCAACTGGTTTAAGTTTCTAAAGTGTTGTGCTTATATATTAATTTTTATAAGATTAATATTAACATGAATGAAAAAATAACTATCATAATAAATATTAGTAGTGCTAATTTTGTATAGTATATAAATATACAGACTGTTTCATAACAAAAACTGAACATTACGCTAAATGGGTAATAGAATGTTAGCTGAAGCGGGTTCAATTGAACAGTGCTAAGCTTCATGTCCTTTACTATATTATAATTTTTCATTAAAGTATTTTCGTGCAATTCCATATCCTCAATCATGATTGAGATAATTCTGAAACTGGATAATAAAAATAATGATAACTGCATATAAATTTTTACAACTGCTGCTATGTCTTGCAGTTTTATAAAAACGTCTTCATCAAAGACTGCCTGAGGTTTATCAAAGTGAAATTTGTTTGTATTTATATGTGTAATATTCTCCTAATATATTTAATTTTATGAGATCTTAATTAACTCTAATATTTCTAAATTTATGTTAATATCAGAAATAAAATATTTATTGTTTATTAAATGGTCTGCCGTATTAAATAAACCTAATTTATTATTTTTTTTATATTTTATAACGTTCAAGATAGCTAGTTTCAAAGGATCCATTAGTTTTCCCTACATAATTAGAATCATAACCATTACATTTAATTTATATTAAAATACAATTACAAGATTTTGAGAGTAAATTAGTACATGGTATTCACTGGTACACAAAATTTTAATATGAATACGTTGAATATGTTGATGATATTTCATTAAATTTATACCCTGGTAATAAACAATGAATAACTCTGGTAATATTAAAGAAATTAAATTCTTATAATAAAAATCTAAAATTGACTTGGAAATAAATAATAATAGAATGTTAAATAATTTATATGCCAATATCGAGGACAATCAAATGACATCATCACATATAAGGCATATTTATAAAAAAAGAGCTGTCTGCTTACATTTAAATATTAGCGGGTCTGAACACAGTTTCATGCATACACGGCCATCTACTGGCTAGTTTCAAAGCCACTGCAGTTGTTGTTTGGATTCATTAATTGTTTGCCTGCCAGTGAATGCAGATCGCAATGTCTGTGACAATCGTTTCTCCCCCCCCAGTTATGAAGTGTGCACTGTGATTCAATTTTTGTGTGTAAAAGGTTCTTCAACTAATGAAATTCATCGGGAGATGTGCCTAGTGTAAGGACCTACAGTAATGAGTGAAGGAAAGGTTAGCCAACGGTGTCTAGAATTTAAAAATGGCCGCACAAATGTAATGACAAAAGCGTAGTGGCAGGCCCAATATTCAGACCAATGAAATGGACGGTAATTTTGGTCGATTTCATGGAAGGTGGTTCAATAATTACAGCTGGTGTATTGTGAAATGCTCACCAAACTGAGATGTGCAATCCAAAATTGACGACGCAGGAAACTGACATAATCCTCCTTCACGACAACACGCATCCTCACACTGCTGCCTTAACCAAGAAGATTCAAGATTTTCATTGGGAATTTTCTGACCGCCCCCCATATAGTCTCAACCTCGCACCTATTTCCTCTTCTCACATTTGAAAAAATGGCTTGGTGGACAACGCTTTGAAAAGGATGAATTCAGGACTGTCATTATCAACCAGTTCAATTACAAGGCAGAGAACTTCTATGCACAGGGGTTAAGGAAAACTGGTACAGTATTACAAAATGTGCTTAGACCTGAATGACAATTATGTGAGAAAGGTAAAATAGATATGTAATAAATTAAAACTGCACGTAAAAACATTTTCTCATGCGTTAATTCTTTTTAACCTACATAATACAAATATAAATTTTTTTTTAACTTACATTAATATAAATAACCTTCATCTAATAATATAACAACAATTCATAAAAAAAATCAAATCGGCCTAGTTCTCATAAAATTAACACTTATAAAAAAATATGATTAATTGAGCAATCAAACACACACAACAAAAAAGGTTAAATATTGAAATAAACATCATAAAATATACAGCAGTTTAAAATGAATATGATTAATAATATTTATAACACACAACAATAAAATATCTACCTTATAACCATTAGTTATACATAATGAGACACCAAAGTGAAAAAATGTAAACAACACATCTATACACTAGCAATAGCATTGAAAATACTACTAAAATGATAGACATATTTAAACCAGTGTACAAGAACCACATACCTGAATAACCACATAACCTATTTAACTAAATTTATAAAATACTTAAAAAAACAAAAATATTAATAATAAAATAAACAACCTACATGGACTTTATAAAAATTAAATGTAATGATTGTGGTGCTATTCATACAGAGGATTTCACTTTAATATCACGAGGCGAATTCCTCATAAAATATTTACTTTCGTGATGTTTGGTATAACTCCCCACCTTGTAATCAGCAAAAAATACTTTTTTATATTTAAAAAAAATCTTTTCCTTGATAATAGACTATTTTCTGACTTGCCAACAGATAAAACCAGCCATTTTTGTCACTTCTTCCATGAGCTGTAGCATTCTTATTTTACATCATACAGAGATCAAAAAGTGTTTTTTTTTTTTTTTGAAAGACTAAAGATGGAACTTCATCTTAGTGGTCTCAGAATTTATTTTGTTACATAACCAAATTTTGTAATGTTTACTGAAGTTAGATTTAAAACTGCTTTTTTCCAGATTTTGGGCCCAAAATAAATAAATAATGACAATAATTATAATAAATAAACAAAATAAATAATGAAAGGCTTAGGGTAACAGGCCTGTTTTTTTACCTTTTCTGAAGTACTAATAGTAGTATTTATAGATAAAAAATTGGACTGTTACCAGGGTACTATATATTAAAAAAAAATGGTCACCAAATCATAAGATTTTGAAAATGTCTCATTTTTGGGACCCAAAAACCACATGTGGGGCAGGTGGAAAAAATCTTAAATTTTTACAGCAGTAAGTATTTATATGCATATATTTATATGTATGTATTTATATGGTATTTAAATTCATATAAAATTTATTTTGTTACTCAAAGGGGTTGACGAGTAATGAAGCCATCAAAACCGCTAAAAACACTGTTCCTTCTAACTGTGAATATGTATCTAAAAAATTCACAGCATGTATTTTCACATGGTTCTACAAGTTCATAAAACCAAATATTTAGATAAATAAATAAATAAATAATTAATGGGAAAAGTTGTTCTGACTCATTTAGCTCTTACATTAAACCGTTAAGAAATCTCTTTGACATTTTCAATAATCAATCCAAATTTAAAATTAATTCCAGGCAGAGCACAGAGTACAAAATGCTTAAACAAAATATAAAAACCACAAGATTATACAGAAAGCGAACTGGAATGTGAAAATATATTTGAGCTTCAATGTGTTATAGTTGAGTAGGTGAATAAAGCTTGTTCACCCATTAAGGATAAAAAATTATTGATCACGATTATTATTCAATTTTTGAGCACAAGGGAACCAATTTTTAAAAAAATAGTTATACAAATAGTCAAGTCAGTTGCCAGTAAATTAAAGAATCTGATTTAAATATTTCTATAGAAGAAACCAGTTTAGTACCACAAAATTATGCTGATTTAGGTAGGGAATATGAAGAATTAATGATTAAAATAAAGGATAAAATAAAAATAGTTACATCAACCCAGGAATAAATTAGTATTTTAAGTTTATTACCAAACAGCTGGAGCATTCAGAAAATTCAAAATGAGTTTAGTGTTAGTATTTAGCCAGTCAATCCAAACAATTAGTTAAAATAAGTGGAATTTTGCCACAAATCGGCAAAGAGATATGTCATGTAATTGATGAAAACTTTATAGTGTGTCATAGATTTTTACCAGAATAATGAACATAGCAGAATGATGCTAGGCAAGAAAGATTAAGTCTCTGTAAGACAAGCTGAAAGAAAACTAATATATAAAAAAGGCTTTTTATGTAACTTAAAAGAATTGTATATAGCCTTCAAAGAAAAACATAATTAAAAATTGGTTTTTCAAAACTTGCTGATTTAAGACCTAAATTTTGTGTTCTGGGTGGTGGGTCAGGTACTCCCTCTGTTTTTGTGTGTGCTTGCGTACATGTCACCCATAAAACTGTAAAACTTGTGTTATCTGCTCTAAAAATTAAATTTGACTAAAAATCTTTCTTTCAACCATGGTATGTGTTATAGAAAATGAAACATGCATGCTATCACAGTGTGCAAAATCTCCAGGCCCTAATGAAGTGCTCAGATTACTCCAAGAGAGCCGAGATGATTTTGATTCTGAAATTATCTTCAAACAGTGGGTTTCTTTCACCATTGTGAAATACTCAAATTCTTCCATTGCAAGAGTACTTATATAAAATTACTGAAAATTTAAATAATCTTGACATAATTTTGTTTTCCAAAAAAACAAGCTAATTTCCTCAGCATTAAAAAGGAAAATTTGTAGGAGAGTTTATGTATTGTATTTGGTAGACTCTCTCAACATTTTTCTTTTGTGATACAGGATGAAGTCCAGCCATATCAGTGGTCAAAAACTTATGCCACAATACATCCATTTCTCATATACTTTAAAAAAGAAGGAAAATTACAAAGTCAAAACTACTGTGTGTTAGCGAGTACTTGAAGCACAATACTACATGGTTTTTTTGCTTCCAAAAGCAAGTTATAAAGTAAAAACAATGTTGCCACTAGTTAAACAATTTGTTTATTTTTCTGAGGCTCCTCAGCCCAACATAAATACAATAAAAATTCATAAATTTATGCTACCATCAAGACTATTTTGAAATCACAGCTGAATGGCATTTTTTTCCCCCATACCATGGAAAAGGATCATATGATGGTATTGGTAGAACTGTAAAAAGGACACTGAGTAAAACAAGCCTTCAGAGGATAGTCAACAATCAAATTGTTACAACTTCTGAAATGTACAATTATTGCAAAGACAATATTAAAAATATAACATTTTTTTTCTGCTATAATAAAGATGTTCAAGAGATTGAAGAATACCTCAGTTCTTGATATCACGTAATCACTAAAGTCCCAGAAACGAGAACCTTTCACAATTATGTTCCAACAAGTCAGAAATGTATTTTGAAAATCTAGGCGAATTCTGAATCAGAAACATTTACATTAGTGTTTCTGATTGCTTTATATTCATAGATTTACCAACGCCAAAATGTAAAAATTATGTCCACTGTATATACAACGGCAAGTGGTGATTAGGTGAAGTCACTGAAGTCAAAATGCATGAAAATTAAGAGGGATATAGACATACACTTTTTCCATCCGCAAAGTCTGGTACTTCATTCAAGAAATCATTGAGAGATAATCAAACATAGATTCAACTGGAAAATATCTTAAAGTTTCTCACACTTACAGAGCTTTTTCTATCAATTATTGGAAAAGAACCGAACATTACACTAAAGAAATGAGTACTTATCAGTTCCACTCAATAAAAAAATGGCAGGAGCACTAAGTTATATTAAGTTTGTTATTAAAAGTGCAATATTTATTCATAACTTCCATTAGCAGAAGAGTAACATAAGGAAAAGTAAATTGAATAATGTAATTCAATTGTTTATAGTTTTGTAATTTAGTATTTATTAATTATTAATTTATTCATTCTAATGAGTTTAGTAGTAATTTTTATAATCTGAAAAAATACATAACATCAGTATTTTTTGATAAGTTGTTTACAGTTAAAAGGACTTTATTTTAGCAAATTTATTGGCTTCATTACTCATAAACCCTTTGATTAACAAAATAAATTTTATATGATTTTAAAGTGCATAAAAATACTTACTACTGTAAAAATTTTAGATTTTTGCCACCTGTCCCACATGTGATTTTTGGTCCGCTAAAACGAATCCACCGGGTTGGTCTAGTAGTTAACGCGACATTGCAAATCAGCTGATTTCAAAGTCGAGTGTTCTAAGGTTCAAGTCCTAGTAAAGATAAAAATTTTTATACAGATTTGAATACTAGATCATGGATACTGGTGTTCTTTGGTGGTTGGGTTTCAATTAACCACACTTCT